>JAJPUD010021469.1:0-23012 GCA_023553655.1 Myrmecobius fasciatus | reverse complement strand
GGTAGAATGACTACATAGATATAGGCCTCCCTTCCTGAAGCTATTTGACATATGGATCTCTCCTCCCTCACTAGTATTGAAATTATTTTCACCAAACCCTCAAAGAAAATCTGGAAGGAACCTCTTATGTGGAGCTGGAAATAAAATCTTGTCATGAAACCAGAACTTACTTTTAAACAAGGATGTCTGTTCACCTGCTATATATGCCTGCCATTTTCAGCATTTAACAACATGTCTCTGGTTCTCCTAGTCCTCAGAGAATATTCCCTTGGGTTACGAAGTGGTGTCTCTGCTGGAAGCCCTAAATGGGCCCCTCACTCCATCCCCAGCTGCTCCCCCACTTCATGTGCTTGGAGACACCCACCTGTCAGGAATGTTGCCTTCTTATGTCAGTGACGGGCATCTGCCTCCAGGCCGAACCATGTCCCCTCTTGATCGCCTCTCTGACTGCAGCAGCCAAGAACTCAAGCTCAAGAACAGTCTCTCCAAGTGAGTAGTCAGTGCTTGCTAGTAATGCCTCTGAGATACTGGCAGAGATGGATGTCCATTCATTTCCTTATTTTAGTGCTTTATCAGTGCTTTTAAAAAACACCACTGATATTTCTTAATATTCCTAACCATAATTACAATCACCATAACAGCATTTCTGTATTCCTTTAAAAATTTCAAAGCACTTAAGCATATTATCTCATTTAATCCTTCAGCTACCTTGTAAGGTAGATGCTATTATCCCCATTTTACAGATGAAGAAACTGAGGCAAACTGACTTGTGTAGAGTCACACAGCAAATGAATGTCCCAAGCAGGATTTGAACCCTCCTTGGTAACAAGAAAATATACAGTTAAACTGCCCAGATTGTCATAGGGACACATCTGACAGTACAGGCTTCATTCAGCCATCTCTTTACTGAAGAGCTGTTTTCCCATCAGTTCCGTGGAGCCGGGATTGATCATCACGTTGTTTCCAAGCTCTTCCAGTCCTCTTCTCACCTGCCCAGTGACAGCAGACTGATCGTCTGAGACGTTTCTAGAATTTAACAACCCTACGAAACATGAAGGGACTAAAGCACTACCACTGATTATATGAGATTCAGACACAGAAGCAAAAGGTGGTAGTAGTGTTGGGAAGTAAAACGTATGTGCTGGAGGGCTCCCTGCGCACTCTTCTGAGAACGTACCCGAGGCCCGAGAAATTGGTGGTGGGGATGCTCCAAGGCAGTCTAAAGAGGAATAACAGTGACACCCTTGAATTTTGTAAGAGCTTTAAAAAGGGCGCTGCACTGTTCATTAGTGTTGGCAAGGTGTTTATAGCAGCGGGGAGGGGCACGTCTACACTGGACCCTCCCAGGGGTGGGTTTGCAGAGCGAACATGTGACCGGGACGGCATCAGAGGAGCCGCACCTTTGCCCTCCTCTGACAGGCATCGCCCACTCTTCTTCAGGCAGGCTTTGGTTCTTCAGGTGGATATTTGGGTCACAAATGTTTCCTCTAAACCTACCCAGGTCCATCTCCCAGAATTCTTCCGTATTGCACAAAGATGACGACGAGCAGTCCTGCAGCGAGTCCGACATGCAGCTCTCCCACAGGCAGTCTCCCCATCAGCTTGAAGAGGTGACAGGCACTGCTTTCTCCTCTCCTGGGACACAGCGCCCACTTCTAAGGACCACAGCCCTCCTGCCCCGGAAACACGCCCCTTCTCTTTCGGTTCCATTCCTCTTTGGGGCTCAGAGCCGGCTGTCCCACTGTGCAGACTCGGACTCCCCTTTCCAGAATGGAAGACCTTATCCATAATCATGAATGCCAAGTGTTCCCCCATGTAACAGCTGCTAAGTGACCTGTGTCACTTGAGCCATAGCTGTGTACAGTTCCAGCAGATGCTGTGCCCCACGCAGGCTGGATGACAGGAGTTTTTCCTCATCCCTTGGGAGGGAGTTGTCATTCCAGGCTGAGGCTGAAGAGAAGTGATGACAAAAGAAACACTAGCACTAATGTTACCTGTTACCTCCTTTTTCAGACAGCCTCAGCTTCCTAGCTGCTGGTTTCCTCTTTCCTCCTTTTGCGCGCGCACACACACACACACACACACACACACACACACACACACACACTTTCCTGTCCCTCCATATTGCTGCCAACCCTGTCTGCTTTGAGCTCACTTTGCTTTCCCCTTATTGCTTTTCCAGGAGTGCGGTGCAACTCCAGAGAGTGAGAATCTCACTTTATCTTCATCAGGAGCCATTGGCCAATCATCTTGCACAGGGACCCCACTCTCTTCCACGATTTCTTCCCCAGAAGGTACTTTAGGGAGCAAGACTCACAGTTGCTGTGGATCTTCCTCCTCCCTAAGGATTCACATTTTTCCTTAGAGCTGTAATCAGTTAATGGTATGGTATGGTCAAGCATAGTAAATGTAGTCCTTGATTAAGGGAAGGACAGGAGACTTCTGCTTTTGCTGTGATAAGAATGCTTAGTGAAAGTAGCTGCATTGTTTCCTGGGCAGCCAGGGAGCTAATTTCCATTTTAATTCTAAGTCTTGGGGAAAAGCCCCTCTTTTTTTAAAAACAACAACAAAACTCAGAACACGCTAATATTAGTTCATAGGATTGTAGAGATTTAAAACTGGAAGGGACATAAAAGGCCATTAACTCTAAACCCTTTATTTTACAAATGAGGAAACTGAAGCATAGAAATATTAAGTGACTTCCCCACGGTCACACAACTAGTAAGCATCTGAGTCAGGATTTGAATTCAGGACTTTCTGACTCCAAGTCCAGGACCCTAAACATTCTTCCATGAACAAGGTTCTGATTTAAAAATCTGGCAGCCTCCTTTTTTTTTTCCTAGTCTTCTCTCTTTAGTCCCTCAGAATAAATTATGAAGTCTATCCCTTAAAAAAGGTAAAAGCTCAGCAAATCCCCATTCCAACACTTATTTTAGTTAAGCAGAGGGTTGTTTGCTGCCTAGGGAATAGGTAAGATGATTTCCTCTTTTTTTGTTTTAAACTGTCAGGATCCATTTCTTTTCTCTCCTGTACTCATTGTAACTAAGTTAGCTTGTGCTTCTCTTAACTGTTCTCTCTGCAGACCCTGTCAGCAGTAGCTTGGCACAATCTGTCATGTCCATAGCCTCTTCTCAAAGCCAGAACTCTCAGATCAGCACTGACACAGTCTCCTCTATGTCTGGTTCCTATATTGCCCCTGGCACCGAAGAAGAAGATGCTCTCCCTTCCCCACTTGCTGCCAGTGGAGCCCCATCAGAAGAAGGCGAGGTAGGAAGAAAATCTCTGGAATCATCATTGCTCCTCCAACAGTCAACTTACTGCAGCTTGAGATAAATGAGGTCTATTCTCACTCCAAGAAATGATTCAATAATTCAGTATAATAAGTATTTTTAACTGGTAATACAAAGGCAACAATAAACTCCCTACATTCTATGGGGAGGGAACTGCATGTATTATGAAATAAATTCAAAGTGATTTTAATAGGATACTCAATATTTAACATCTTAGGACATCAGGAAAAGCCTTAATTATGCCTAATAAAGGGAAGTAGGAATTCCAAGATGCAAATTTGGATGGAGAGATAGAAAGATGAGGTAGGGTCTGAGAGATAACTCTACAGAACCCTGTTAACAATATGGGAACAATGCTGTGGAGTGGCAAAACTACAAGTAGTTTCATTCCAAGAACCCTTCACACGTTACTGTCTTCTGTCTGAAATTTCTTTGGCTTTTATCTTGTGTCTCCCACTTTGTAAATGAAGCATCGTTGGGCATTCAGCTTTCCATGCTTCTTGGAACAGAGCAAAAAGAGGTTGGTAAGGGGCAGCTAGGTGGCGAAGTGGTTAGAGCACCAGCCCTGAAGTCAGGAGGACCTGAGTTCAAATCTGATCTCAGACACTTAACACTTCCTAGCTGTGTGACCCTGGGCAAGTCACTTAACCCCAATTGCCTCAACAAAAAGCAAAAAAAAAAAAAAAAGATGTTGGTAAACTTGTCTCTTACCCATTTTATTTTGCAGTTGATGCCTGTTGAATCCCCAGATACTGACTTTGTTGGTGTCCCAGCAGAAGAGCAGGATGCAGAGGTAACATGCTGAACAGAAGTGTCCCCTTTCCTGTAGTTCATGAAGCTTCTTGAACTTTAAAGCCAATAATCTAAGTCTGGTGTTGGGAGCTGTTGCTATGTTCACTCAGTAAAGAAGCAAGATGTGATGAGAGTCAAGTTATGCAGTTAACTACTCATCTTTGTACTCTCACATATATAATAGGATGGAGACTCCAAAGAGGTGACTTGGTTGCAGAATCCCAAGCTTTGATCACATTAGTTGATTACTCATTAGGATTCCATTGAACCATATCTTCAGTCTTTATAGTTCTGGTAGGATGTGAGCCCTTTAGAAGTTCCTAAGCCAGAGCTTTGTATATACCCGTAATTCATCTTGTATTTCATTTATTGCTCTTGTGATTTCAATCCAGGAGAAAAAAAAAGACTAATTAGAGGAACTCCCAACAACAAATCCCCTCTCTCTAGGGCACATTGATGTAAAATTGATCAGACCCAAATCCACATAGATTTAACTGTCTTACTAAGCAGAACTTCCCCAGTCAACACAAAAGGGAGAATGGTACATGATGGGGTGCACGGCCAGAAGGCAGTGCATGAGGAGCCTTGAGCAAAGTGAGAGAAGTTCCTGAGGGATATTCCTACTATCAAGCCATTACAAGGATCCACATGGATAGGGTGAGAGGGAGCCTGTTGGTATTGACTTTTCCACAAGGAGTAGCAGCTGATGGGGATTTAGGGATATTATCTAGTGAGACCAGTCAACAGTGTTCAGATCAGCTGCTCTGTACTAGGGAGTAAAACACATAGAGTGGAACAGGAGACTAACAGGTTAAGTTAAAGAGGGTATTGCAGCCTCAGTCATACCAATAGTATGGGAGCTTCCTGGCTTTTTTCAGCTGTTTTATTATGGTAAGTACAGGAATTTGTAGGTGTTTGTATTGGTCTGGGTTCATAGCTTATTCTTTCAACAATCATAGCCTCTTTGCTGTGTCTTAGGGGAACGATGTGTTGGAAGAAGAGGATGGATCATCTACACAGGAAGACGGTAACAGACTAGCTCTTTGCTTTCTTTATTTTCGTTTTCCTTCCAAGATAGTGATGTCAAGGCAGAGAAAAGAGGACCAGTTGGTTTGGTGACATTATTTAGTTGTATGATTGATGAAAAGAATGTTGTGAATGCAATGTATGAAAGACAGCAGGGAGATAGGAGGATCCCAGTGTACCTTCCTAACTTTTCTGGGAAGGAGAAGGAAAGAAGGAAGGCAGGAAGGTAAGAAGGAATGGAGGAAGGAAAGAGAGATTTATTTAGTCTAAGGACTCTACTTCAGATAAATCATGTTTTTGTGTATTGTAACCTCCAGAGGTTTCTGGACAGTTGCCCAATCACTTTGTTTCTCCCCTAGTAGCTTCTCAACCAAATGTCAGAGGACCATTTAGGGCTGCCCTTCTGTAGTAGAAACAGCAGCAGTGCCTTACAATAATTTCTCTAACTCAAGGAGAGGGCCTTGGTTTGATTCATTTTCATTTAGGAGATTGCTCTCCTTCCTATAAAAGAAAGACCTTGAGAAGTTGTAGCTAGTGAATTATGAGAATTGCCAAGAAAGAGGGGCACAAGTTTTAACAAATTATGTAGTCATGTGTCTGCAAATAGTTGCAATGATATTCACTGACAGTATTTGAGACTTTTAATGCTTTTTTCTTGGAATGGAAAGGGCATTTTTTTCCTCCTCCCTCCCCTCTTCCCCACTAAAAATTAGCTTAGTGGTAGTAAAAAAAAAAAAAAAAAAAAAAAAAGGATGGACCAGATGGGAAGGATCTAAGGCAAAAATAAATATCCAGAATCCTGTGGTTGAGAATCTATTCTGTCCATGAGATATGTCATGTAAAAGGGATAGATCAAAGCACCTGCCAGGCTAAGCCAGCCCCCACCCCCATCCTGGCTGTAGACCTTGGCTGCCATCATCCTGATTGCTTTTGCTTGAGTGCTGGCCACTGCTTGGAAAACTTCACAGGGTGTGCATGCACCCAGCCAGCCTGGCCCAAGAGTGTCCCAGGTAGACTGGTGAACACTGCTTAGAGCTGTGCCTCCAATCACCCTTTGCATACCAGCCAGAGAGACAAACCATGAATTCAAACTATGTTAGTAGGACCCTAGGTTACCCAAGTATTGCTTGTTCATTCCAAAACAAACTTGCTTAAAATCTTAGCTTTTCATAAATTTTTCTACTTTCTCTACATTGTAGGGTTGCCACATTCCTGGTTGTTCCAAAGTGCAGGGCTGTGTTTCTTCCTGATATCCTATAGTCCATTTGGCAACTCATGATTTCCTTTCTCCTTTTCACCAAGGAATAGGGGGACTTTAAAGAATGACTGCTATAACTCCCCTTGCCCCCTTACATGTCTGTAGGTTTCTGGTCAGTCATTTAAATGATGCTCCAAATGATAAAACAAACAAATATTCATCAGCAAAATCTTAATTTTGTTAATGTGGCAATTTGGATTTGACATGCAAAATAGTGGAACCTGGAATCTTTAATTTTTGCTTTTATTATTTACTCATTTTGCAGAACCCACTCCCTTATGGTCATAAACGCACCTGACACGGACCAGAGACAGACACAAGCATGAGCAGGGGGTAACTTTCCCAGTTGCTTTCTTTAGCTTTTCCCAGCTATTCTTTTGTCTGCCTTTTACCTGCATATTTACTGCACTTCCTAGTTGTTCTCTTCAAAATCCTTGTGTATTCCTTTGCCCTCCTCCTCAGTAACCTGAAGTTACTGAACAAGAAATGAGAAGCAGCTGGTTGGGAAGACAGGGAAGGATAGCTTTGAGAACAGACACTCACACCCCCACACAATGTGACTCCTTTATTGTCCACTCTTTACCCACTTAGTTATTGTCTTTTTTTAATATATAATTTGATTTTTTTTGTCTCCATCTTTTAAGATTTTTGTTTTAAAAGACAGTAAAGCAAAGAAAATCACAGAGCCTCTCTAACTGCATTAACTCCATTACAGGCCAAAGGACTTGCGAATTCCTAGGTATGGAGTGTGACAATAACAATGACATTGACATCGCAGTGGTGAAAACACTCGACAATAAGCTGTGCTCTGAGGTCTGCTTACCCGGTGAGTGGCAGTCTGCTGAACATGAACTTGGGAGGAAATACCTCCCACCTCCTGCTCTCCACCCTTGCTCTCACCCTTTACACACCCATCTCCTATCCTGCAGTTTCCTAGAAAAGAAGGCATGGGGTGTGCACTAAGATGCTGGGAACAGGCAAGGCAGCAACAAGGTTCAGGAGAGTCCTTGAACCTTTGACAATGAGCAACCTCTCTTAATTTTAAGTAAAAGGTGCTCACCCCTAGGCTAAAAGAAAAAAGGGGTAGTGTTTATCAGTTTGTACCTATGGCCTCTCACTTTAGGACCTCATAAGTATTCTGTCAGGGATTCATGAAATTTTTAATCTAGCAGTTAAAATCAGTGATTCACTTTATAATCCAGAGAACTTCAAGTTATCAGCTTCATTGTTATCTGAGTGCATTGTTTGATGGAAGGGGAAGTCAGAGTGCTACTGTCTTAAATTTCATTGTACTCTGACTTCCATGGCTCTTGCAACAAAGATTGATTACATTTCCTGAGGCTCTAACTTGGAATCTCAGAAATTTGATCAATTTGTTGCTCCTTCCTTCTGGAGCTAATTAACTAAAATAGAATAACCCTTTAGACAGGAGCCTTTCTCATCATATTTTCAACCTGGACCTTCATCTCTCTGCCCTGCAAAGCCATTTAAATATTCCTTGAACCATTTCTTTAGCACCAAAGATTGCCCAAGTAGTCTTGGTAAACATTTCCCCTTTCTAGATGGTCTATGAGCTCCTACTTGTTGGCTTTTCCCCAGAGGCTAATCCTTCCATTGCACTGTTGTTTGTGACCTATGAGATCTCCTTCTGTAAAAAAACTTTCAAACTGCAGAATCCTGAGCTATGCTTATTCATCCAAATTACTTGGATATCCTCATGGGTCCAGTGCTTCACTTACTCTGTGCAGCAATTGAAGTAATAGAAAAGGGAACCCCTCCAGTGAATTGCCACTCACCATCAAACTGTGAGAAAAAATTCTAGCTCCATTCAGTTATGTATACAGAGGAGAGAAAAGATCTCCCAGCTGAAACACTCATCAGGCTTTCAAAAAGGCTTTTAAATAATTTCCCATTTAGTTTAGCCTATTATTTACTAAGGCCTCTTAATCTTCAGTGAGGCCAGTTGAGATAATGTCATTTCACCTGCTTCTCCTGAATTATACTTGGGAAGCATCTGCTAAAACAAAACAAAACAACAACAACAACAACAACAACAAAAAAAAAAAAAACATTAGGGAGGAACATTGAACTACGTGGCCGATTCCTCAGTTAATTTAGAACTGGTGCTGTGAGGGGCCCAAAATACACCTCCTGCCTTTCCGCTTATTAACTTGCTTCTGTCTGTCCATTTGTTTTTGTGTCTTCTTGCCAAGTTCTGATCTGTCTGTCTGATTTGTTTATTTTAAAACATTTATTTCACCTGGATTCAGTTGGTATGAAGTTCATGTTCACTCTGTGCCAACACTGCCCTTTTTGGCTGTGCTCAGTCCCTTACACCAGGGTTGCTGGATATGCACAGCTTTACTGGTGCTCCCTTGTTATATAAGGGATTTGAATAATTGGCATAGACTTATATTGAGGCCATCTCTCCCTATCCCCAAGAAAAATATTTGGGGTCAGTTAACTCCATTCCTGTTGAACTTTTATAAAGAACAATTTAATAGAAGTAAATAGTTCATTTGTGAGAATTCTATACCAAGGGGAAGCTTGTTCTCCTTTGCTTTCTTTGGTCAGTCAATTTGTAAATCAAGCACTGACCATCCTGCCTGGGTTTCACTGAGGTCTTTGGCAACCAAGGTAAAAAGTCCTGCTTCCCTTCAAGGGATATAGTTTAACTTTCCATTTTTGAGGGAGAGTTTCTTAGCCAACAACTCTGGTGCAAATTGAGCTTCCCCCAGGGCTTCCTCCTCACCTCCCAAAACTCTTTCCCAACCAACCTGCATCGTTGACATTTATTCCACTTGTGAGATTAGTGGAGGCTGTCAGACATGAACCTTCTCAGAAAGAAGCCATTTATTCTCAGAGCCCCTTATGAGGAGGGCAGTAGCCAAAGGATATACTTTAGGAGTAAGCCAGTCTCACAGTTTTAAGAAGAACATAAAGACAAATCACAGTCAGTCATCAGGAAAGGATTGGTTTGGACCGCTTTAAAAACTGCAAGATCAGTATTTAAAAAGCCTATTGGGTTCCTACCAAAGATTCTCCTTGAACCATTATGGGAGACATGGAAGAGAGGAGGACCACCTTTCTCTGGTTACTCTGCCCAGAAGGGGCAGGGACATGTCTGGAATGTTGTGTATGACTTGTGACTGGATTGATGACTGGAGAAGCTATTCTTAGGGGAAATCAGTGTGGAATAAATTGGACCTCTTCATGACTAGTTATAAGACCTCCTCTTATGGCTGGGACATCTGTTTGATGGCTTGGCTATTTGTAAGCCCAATGACAGACAGGGCATCTCCTCCATCAAAGCAGTACCTGCTTCTTGAGCATTCCTTTGTCAGTTCAAGTCTGTCTCCCCTTCCCTTAAAGCAGATGTTACTTTTTTCACAGAGGGCAGAAGGGGGGAGTAAGACCTGGCAGCACCTAAAATGCTCTGTCAAAAGGGGATACTCAATCATTTTTTCCCAAGCACAGGTATTCTAGATCACTCATATCAAATTCAGATAAAGATCCCTGTGAACTGTGTATTCATTTAGAAAAATCACAAATTAACATTATGTTGTACTTTATTTTGCTAAACATTTCCTAGTTATATTTTAATTTGATTCTGTTGTAGCATGGGGAGTTTTGAGGGAGTTGACAGAGATGAATTCATGAAAAAAGTTGCCCTGGTTTCACTGTCAGTCACCTCTCCTGTACTTTTTAAGATAATTTTTCAGTAGCCTGATGCATTCTGAGCCCTCTCTTGGCAGAATTTGAACCCATTTCTTGGATGATCTCTCACCGAGGGTGGCTTTAAGCATATGTTCTGAGATTTTGCTTGAAAGTAGCCTTGGGCAAAAATCTAAGTAGAAAAAGCTTGAGTGGTAATAGGATTAAGAACTGAAAGATTATACTAACTAGATATGGTGCTGAGGGATTTGATGGATAATTAAATAGGCAGCAGGTTAGAAGTCAGATAACAGCTGACAATCTACCCAGAATCCAGCTATGAACTGGAATTTGGGGCAATGTCTTTATGGAAAGAGATGGAGGCAAATTTGGGTCTGTTTGTAGAAATGCAAACCTATTTTCAACAAAAGCATTATGCCATAGACTTAGAAAAGAGCAGAAAGAACTGAAATAAACCTTTCTTGACTAATCAGAGAGCATTTAGTAAATGTTTACTGTTTGACAGCCACTTCTAGGACTTCTGTCCCTGGAGTTGGCAATCATATCAGATCATCTATCATGTATACCAAAAAGAAATATCAGGTGTTTTGTTTTTCTTTTGGGAGAAGCTATACGAAAGAATCACATGTATTCTGGGGCTCAAGCCCCAGATCCACATATTTCTGTAGCCCTTAAACTTAATTCAGTTGGTGGATCTATAGACGCCAAAGTTCTAAAAATTTACAGGAACCTACTTCTCTTTAAGTGTGCTTCCCAAGTTCACCTATAGAGGTCGCTCTGTCCTCCCACTTCTAAGGATGGTAAGCAGCCCTGGTTACCTTTTCTGCCATTCTTCCCAATCTGTTATGGGCTACAGGAAAGGAATGTCAGCCAGACAAAAATGGTCACTCCCTTTCTTAAGGAAATAAAAGCCTCCCAGGTTTAATTTCGGTTGGTGTCCCTCCATATGGGTGAGTTTAAGGAGAAAGCCACTCGGGAAATTAATGGTGGGCTTTGCAGAATCCTTTTCAAGAAAACTAGGTATTGCACTGGTCCTAGTAAATCTTTCCTCATAATGAAGAGCTGAAGAAGACAGACATCATAATTTTCAACCCTAATTCTTTAATACCACTATAAAATCTTGCCTCTCCTCTTCCCCACCCCCTTCCCTCTTCCTTTCCCCAGGAAAACCCCTGCTATGTTTTTTTAAGGGCCTGTTCAAAGAGTGGAATTTGTCAGTGTGGCTGGTGAAGATGCCCAGTTACAACTAAGTGGTTTCTTCCTCAATAGCTTCTGAGCCCAAGCCTCTCATGGTGTGGTGGTAGTGTTACTGCTGGTATTTTTATTTTGTGCATGCTTGTGTGTCTTCTCTCATGTTTACCATTTGCTTTTGGTCTTTCCTACTGAACAGCCGAGGTTCCGGAATCCTGCCCCATAAACATTGAGGAATAGGTATGAAAATCCACCAAGTCATATATCTGAACAAGAATAACTAATAACTAACTCATTGTTGGGCTTTTAAGCTTCTCAAAAGGCAGTATATCCTGTTCTTGTCCTGCACTTAGCTAGGGATGCACACAACACATACACATACGCACACATCCTTAACGCCCAGTCTTTAGTCCTCCAGGGAACAAAGATCCCCAAATCCAGCTGTGAAGAGTCCTTTAGGATTTCCTTTGCTTCCTCTTTCTCTTCCCATGGGATCCATCAGGCTGAACCACAGAATTCTTTAGAATCAACACTGAATCAGGGAATTCTGTCGCTAATTGGACTAGATATATGATTCCATTAATAAAGGTAAACTCATTTAAGCAGATCAAACTTCAAGCCTTGGAGCACTGCTTAGAGCACTGAAAAGTTGTGACTTGCTCAGGGTCACTGAGCCAGTGTGGATCAGTGAACCTGGGTCTTCCTGGTTCAGAGGCCAGTTCAGTGTCCACTACACAACATTGCCTTTGTGGGAAATAAAACTATTTTCCTCTTGGGTTGAAATGGATCACAGCTGCTCCTAAAAGTCTACAGCTCCATCCTAATGTTCCCTAGTTAGGAATACTTCCCCCTTTACAATCATATAGTAACTTGCCTGGATTTTTTGGCATCACCCCAAAATCATACATAGCAGTTCCCTTTTAGATTTCAGCTCCGTTAACATTTACAAAGCCTTTTTACATTGGCCTCACAATCCTTTGAGATAGATGAGGAGTAAACTGAGGCAGCATCAATCAGTAAACAAGCTTTTATTTAGCTATATTATGTGCCAGGTACTATGCTAAGAGAAACAAAAGGGGGAAAAAATCCCTTCGCTCAGGGAACTTAAATTCCAATGGGAGAGACAATACCTAAATAACTATATGCATGTTAAATATATAACATAGATAGAATGTTACAGTAAGGAGAGGAGAAGCATAAGGGAAAAGCAGCTCGGTGTAGCAGCTAAAAACCTGGCCCTAGAGTAAGAAAACCTGAGTTTTAAATTCTGCCTTTGACACATACATCTTTGTGATCTTGAACCAATCACATTCTTTTTGTGCCTTGACCTCCCCAGCCTATTCCCCACACCTCAATTCTGTAAAAAATTAGGGAAAAAAAATTTGAAAGTAGATGTGGATTTACATTGTTGGGGGGGAGTTTCCTTCTTGGGATGAATGAAATCCAAACAAACAAAATCCCTGAGGCTCCCAGAGATTAAGGGACTTACTTATGGTCACAGGGCTAGTCCTCCTGAGCCCAGTGATCTTTCTGCCTTAGGTTTTCTGCACTCACATGCACCCCAAACCAAAGACTCTCTATTCAACTAGGTTTGGTAGGACAGTGTCCCCAGAACTGCCTCAGTGGAGGGATAGGGAGCATACCATGCTGGGAACAGCAGGCTTTGGGCTGCTCTCAGAGGGGTGTAAAGCAAAGCCATGTCAGTGGGAACACTGGAAGCCATTAAGCTGTCTTCCTGCAAGAACTCACTGACACCATCCTGTCTCTGACACCCTCCATGGCTATTTATCATTTCCTTCCCTACAGGTGCCTTTTTTGCAAACACTACCACCTCAGGCCCAAATTAACATACACCTCTCACTCTCCTCTCATCCTTCCTGCCATGAATGAAAATCTCAGCTCCCACAAGAAGATATCTTTTTGATATCGGATTGGTGTTATTCCAGGGACTCTGGGCCTAAATGTACCAAACAGAGGACTTTTTCTATATCCCTGTCAGCTTCTTCCCCAGGGATGAT
Organism: Myrmecobius fasciatus; assembly: GCA_023553655.1. Taxonomy (NCBI): domain Eukaryota; kingdom Metazoa; phylum Chordata; class Mammalia; order Dasyuromorphia; family Myrmecobiidae; genus Myrmecobius; species Myrmecobius fasciatus. Next base: position 9,762 of record JAJPUD010021469.1, on the reverse strand, counting down.
AACAGAGACCATTCCCATAGGGGGCCTACACCTGGCTTCTTTCTTACTTCTGATTTTCCCTGCCTCTTTCAATCCCTGTTGTCCTATTAATTGGAAGGGGAACACTTCCATTGTTCCAATCATTGGAGCTTCAGGTAATGCCCTATGCCCCTCAGTGCCGAACTCCCATGCTACCCATGTTGGAAAAATCCTCTGGACCCAGTCAAAGCCATTGGCTCCAGTAACCCTCCTTTTCTCTCTCCCAGGCACCTGGCAAGTGGACAACAGTGCTATCAGTTGCAGGAACAACCAGTGCTGGCATTTGTCATCAAGCAGCTCAGAGGACCCTGAGAACAAGCCTTGTATAAGGGGTTCCATGGCTGTCTGAAGAGTCCTAGCCCCTGTAACAGAGCTCTTTTTTCCATCCTCACATTCCAAAGTGTCCCCCCACTGGACTGCTTGACCTCCTGGGTATTCCCACTAAGACCTGTGATGACTTTTTATATTTGTGTGTAAAACTGGATATCGAGGTCATTCTACACTTTGCCCAGCCTCTCCTACTCCCTGGATCTCCACTTGGAACAGACTGGAAATCCCTCTATCTGGACTAAAGTCAAGTTGATGAACCGTGGTTCATCATCGCCGTTTTACAGACTTCTACCCCATCTCCCCTATAAGGTAGAGCAGCAGGCTCTGTGTTGGCTGTGTGGTCTCTTTTTTTTCTCCTTAGGGTTACAGCAGGAAGGCTTGGAAAATTGGCTGCTTTGCTTTCCTTTACCTATGTTCCGTTACCTGACCTCCAGCACAATTAAACTACCTTGGCAATTCTCCTTTTGGGTTAGCCCTCATCCATGGCAAAGAAAAGCAGGCATCCTATACTAAGCTATTCTGAAGCAGTTCTTCCACCTCCTCTGAAAAGTGGCATTTAATGGGATGGTTGAGTATTTCTTTCCATAAAGTCTAGCTTCTGCCCCTTATGTGTTCTGCTTTGAAACAGGGCTTGCTCCCTTTATGGGAAACCTTAACACTAAGGTTCTCAACTGTTTGTACCCTGAGCAATATACATGGATGAAGGTGGACATCCTCCTTGCAGACACGTGTATATGTACCAGCGTTTCTCACATCAATGACCAGGAGCCCTGGGGAAAGGAGCATGAGGGTCTGAAGTAGAGCCTCAAATAGTTGGAGGGGTGGGGAAGAGGAGGGAGAGCATGTGGCCTCAGTGAACTCGATGAGCTACATGGAGGGAGCGAGCAGGCCTCCTCCACCTCCAGGGCTTCCCCCATACAGTCCCTCCTGCTTAGCCTTAGCTAATACTAAGAGGTACAATGGAGGAGCAGATCTGTTATTATGTAGAACGTGGATCGGAATATAGTTCAGGTCAAACGAGGTGCTTTGAAACATAAGTGCATATAATAAAATCCTGAGCCAAAAAGGTTAACCTCTAAACCAGGTATCATTCCTATATCTCCATTAGGGTTATTTGGAGTAGTTCTGGATACTGTTTGATTTACAGCATTTAAAAGAGGGATCATAGACTCTTGTTGTAGGGGGGGAGATCAGGCAGGGAATGTGAAAGAGTGAAGCTTCCAGTGACATATTATGATGCCCTTGAAGAATATTTATTTTCCAGAAGCCCTCTTGTACTCCTGTGCTGGAAAGCCTATGCAAGTCCATGCTTTAAAGACCTAGAACCCTGAGAAAAGCCTCAGCTCCCTTCTATCTTTCCCCATGGTTTCTTGTCCCCTGGGAGTTGCCCCACTGTGTTCAACCTAGTGGTCTAACTATATGTTCCCTGAGGTATAAGGAACCTATCCAGGTGAACTTCCAAAACAAGTTTTTTTTCTTCTAATATTCTTGCTTATGGCTTGACAACTCAGAAGCCTAATAATTAAGGCAGTATTTTCAATCTTTAATTCTTATCATCCTCCAAAAGACCCCAGTACAAGTAGATTGGCTGGCATATTGGTCCCTTACCTATCCCACAATTGTTCTCTTTCCTAAAGCAAAAAAAATTAAAATGAGCATAGTTAAGCAATAATCTCTTTTCCTTGAGCCTATATAATCTGGGTGGTTACAGTGAGCATGCAGATCTACCTCTAGCAGTCACTGGGAAGTGTTAAACAGGATGCTTGGGGGAGGAGATGGGTAAATGGAGACAACAGTTAATAGTTAAAACAGCCAGGAACCTTAAACCAAAATAAATATCCTCATTCCCTTTACTGATTACCTGTGTTTTTTGAGGCTGGGGTGTCAGAACCTACAGCTCATCTCTCTGCCTCAAGTAGCCAGCAAAGCAAGAAAGTGAAGAATGGGTCCCTGGAAGAAGGCAGTAGTAATCCTTTGCTTGTTTCAAAACTGCTTCCCCACCCCCAACTGCAAACTTGTCAATGTGGTGGAAACAGCTCCTTAGCCCCTTCTTTCTTAGATAGTTCCTCTTTTTTCTCCCCTATTTAGATACTTGGCAGGTGGTTATCCTATTCAGGAAGATCTGACAAAATCCATCCTATTAAGACATGAGGCAATTGACAACCTGGTTTTGAAATGATCACCCCACTCCCAAACAACAATATCAACCTTGTCTACTTTGACCCTATCAGTCAGGCTAAAGAAACACATCAAGGATAAAGCCACTATTTCTAAGAGAAAAAGAGAAAAAGGCAGGTTAAGAAGCACCACCAGAGGGAAACCACTTCCCTCTTCTATAGTGGCTCCCATGGTGAAAGAAGGGAGATCTGGTGGGAGCCATGGCTTAAGGAATGTCTTGAATAGGATGGTTTACAACAGCTAATCACTCCCTTGCTTATGCCTCATTCTGTTCCCATCCTATTATTTTCCAGGGATGGGATGATCTTGATTTGCTCACCTTGACATTTTCTTCCTCTTCCCACTTCCCAACCCAGTTCTCTTCCACCTGGAATCCCCACCATTCTGGGAGCTTTTGGTGCATGTGGAGCACTTTTCATAACAAAGAAAGTATCTTATTTCAAAGTGATGCTGGCGCTGGGGCAAAAGTGGTATGATGTTTCCTGGATACTTTGCACACGTGTGTGTGTGTGTGTGTGTATTTGTGTGCTTACTGTTGGTGACAGTGTGTGCATCTCCCCTTCAGGGGGCACACGTAGGTATGCTGCAGGTGCCACCTCAACAAAGCAATGTTTATGGATTGCTGCATGGTTCTCAAAAGTGAATAAAACTGTTTACAAGAGGAAGGGGCAGCTGGTGACTGAGAATTTGGCCTGCTTGTGAGAGATTTTGTACTGCTTTCTCCAAAATGCCCTGCAGTCATTAAAGAGGTTCCCTGGAGGTAGGAGATGTGGAAGAGTAAGAGGTCAAGGTGGAGGGGGGAGGGAATGCTTCTTGGTGGGAGTTGACATGCCTTTCCCAGAGCTTCCACACCAACCTCCTGGGCAACAGCTCCTCTTTCCCTCCCCCGGATGACCCCAGTTCTCCCTGTACAGGGCTGTGTGATGAATTCCCCTCCCCAACGCTTGATTCTGCTAAGGCAAACTGGAGAGCTTCTAAGCACTCTGAAGCCTTCAATAATTAAACAGCTGGAACGTCGGAGCGAGGCTAGAGGAATGGAGGGGGGGAGGGAGCTCCTCTTGGCCCAAAGCTAAGAAACTACAGGTACAATGGAATTTCTCACCTTGCTCTTGGCGGTTTGCCGTCTTGTGCCCCCTTCCCGCTGATATATCAGGGGGGGGGATGGAGAGAAGGTGAAAAGTGCCTTTCCCTAATTGCTTGGCCGAGGCAAAAGGATGCCCCTGAGCTCGAGTCCGGTCTGTTCTCTCATTTCTTTGGTTCCTGGGCGGGGGCATCGGACGGACGGACGAACATGCCAGCGACCGTGGATGGCGCTGGGGATCAGGGACCGGGGGACGGAAAGAGAACCAGGGGAGCAGTAAAGGTTGCAGGGGACTTAACCGAGTGTACTGCACAACCCAGGGGAGACCCCGAGCCCAGGTCTAGAGCTCAATCCCACAGAGCCTCACGTAGTTTTGAGTTCATCAACCTCCGATCAAGCAGGGCGGGGACAGGGGGCAACTGGCGAAATGGTAGAGCGGCCTCCCGGGAACACAGGCGGGGAGCTGGGAGCTGCGCGGGTCTCCAGCTCTCAGCGCGGGGCCCACAGAGCTGGGCGCGGGAATGCCGGGAGCGAGGGGGGCGGGGTGAGGACCGCGGAGAAATACGGAGTTCGAAGCGAGTTAGCGGGATTGAGAGTGGCATGTGCCCGCGGTCTCCTTGGAGATGCGCGGACCAATGACCGAGGCAGAAGCTGTTTATGGGGGTGGGGCGTCGCCGTGGTAACGAGAGAAGCCTTCCCGAGCAGCTACTTAATGCCGGTCCCAGGGCCGCCAGTGCTCAGAGAAGCGCAGCCGGGAGGGGGGGTGGGACGAGGGGCGCTGGCGGGGCCACGAGCTGGGGGCGGAGAGTGGCGGGGGGCGGGGACGAGGGGGGGCCCTTTCCTTCCAGAACCTTCCTCGGGCCGGGGCCGCGCTCTGAGCCAGGTAAGGGGCGGGAGCGGGGAGGGAAAAAATAAAGAGGGAAGAAGGCGGGAGGGAAGACTGGGGCAGGGGCCAGAGGGGGCAGCCAGTCCTGAGCGGGCTTCCTTGTCCCACGAGCCGACACCCCCACGGATTTGGGGAACCAAGTACTCCCGGCTGCCTCTGCTCCAGTCCCTAGCTGTCCCTGTGGCTTCTCCCGTCTTGACTTCTCATTTTTCCGCCCTCCCTCCCTGTAGAGCTGGCTCCCTGCTCCCCACTCCACCATTTCTGCTGTGGTTTGGGGGAGAACCCACTGGATGCCCCGTTCTTCTAAGAAAGCAGGAAAGCTCAGGGGGCCCGGACCGCCTGCCCCCGAACCTTTTGGGCTAGGAAAGTCCACCCTAGCGCGTTTTGGGGTAGGAAAGAGAAGGCGAGAAAAACTGGGTGGGCTTTCCGAAGTTGGGACTGGCCTCATCCCGGACCTGACGTGCTCCCTGTCTCGCCTTCTTTATCCCAGCTTGGGACACCGGAGATCCTCCTCTAGCCCGCCCCCCCCCCCCCAACCCCACTCCCCACATCTGTCCCACCCTGGTAGGGCGAGCTAATAAAAACCCACGCCTCCCCGGAGCTTGGTTCCTGCTCAGGGGTGAAGGGGTAATACGTTCCCTTAGCTCTGTCCCCCCCAACCCACCCACTTCCCAGGCTTGACTGGCCCCGACGTGTTTCCTGGAAGCAGCCTCGAGATGGATCTAAGCACCGCCACCGCCACCCGGGAGACCCTGTAAGCGAAGCCGCGGTCACTGGGCCAGAGGACTCAGGAGAACCGGCCCGAGCTCAGCACTTGGATGTTGAGCCCACCCGCGGGGAGGCCCCCCAGACATGGCAGAGAATTGGCTGCGTCCCTCCGGAGCGGGGGTGGTAGAGGAGGGAGGTCTGGAGGAACCCAGCGGCCTGGATGACAGCCTGACTAGCCTACAGTGGCTGCAGGAATTCTCCATCCTCAACGCCAAGGCCCCCTCCCTGCCCCCTGGGGGTCCTGACCCTCATGGCTACCACCAGGTGCCAGGCTCAGCAGCCCCTGGCTCACCCCTGGCTGCAGATCCCGCCTGCCTGGGACAGCCACACACCCCAGGCAAGCCCACCTCCTCCTGCACTTCTCGGAGCGCTCCTGCTGGGCTGCAGGCCCCACCCCCTGACGACGTGGACTATGCCACCAACCCCCACGTGAAGCCACCCTACTCCTACGCCACGCTCATTTGCATGGCCATGCAGGCCAGCAAGGCAACCAAGATCACGCTTTCTGCCATCTACAAATGGATCACTGATAACTTCTGCTACTTCCGCCATGCTGACCCCACATGGCAGGTAGGGGAGGGCGCGCAGGCAGGGATCAACTCCTCCCCCCCATTCTCCTCCGTGCCAGGGACTAGACCCAATCCCTCTGTTGTACACCAACTCAGCCTCCATCCTTCAAACCAACCCCCCTCCCTCCTCTTCCCGGAATTCAGAGAGGGCAGGAGAATGTTCATGGGACCCTTCTTCCTCCTAGTTAGGACCTTGAAGTGTGCAGTTCTCCCACAAAATTATCTGAGTTGGGCTTGGATCTTTGCTCCAGATGTCTGGAAGGTCGGTTTGCCCACCGATCAGAACTAGAGATATTACGATCCTGCGGGGGGGTGTTAGTGATAGGGAAATTGGACCAGAAGAAGAAAATAGCCCCAAACAGTGCCTCCTTAGAGAAGGACAAGGGAAGTGTGAACTTTGCCCAGTGGCTTGATGTATTTAGTTAAGAAGAGTTGGGGGGAATGGGGAATCATGAAGGGAGCCTCAGGGAGGATTATTCTAAGGATGGACAGAAGTTTTGTCCAAGGCCCTAGAACCTTGCTTCAAGGTCACATGAGTGTCTGAGGATTCCAAGAATTTAAACCCTGAGGTTGAAGAATCCCCAGTCCTACCCAACAGCTTTTTTCCCCACTCCCTTTCCCCCATCCCCATTCGAAAATTGACAGGCTAAACTTGGCCAAGATTGTTTGTTCAGGTGTGACGAGCAGTTATGATTCTTTTCTGAGATGTATGTGTATGCACCCTTCCTGACTGTGTGAATGTGTGTGTGCTCTTCCTGTAGCTGCAGACCCCCCCTGGAGGCCTCTCCCCAGTTTCCTGACTCAGCTCCTCCCCTTTCTCTCTTCCTACTCTCTCTGGGGGGGGCAATTACCTAGGCCAGATGCTCCCCACAGGGGATCTTGCCTGTGACTCTTATTAACTGTTCCAAGGCTCTGGAACTTGGCATAGCACAGCCAAGGAGCCTTGGCCTGTAAACAGCCTTACCAGGACAGCACTCCTCACCCACTGTCAGAAAGTGGAATGAACTGGCTTTACAGAGTAGTAGTGAGTTTCCCCGCCATTGGAGGTGTTGAGATGTAAACTAGATGAGTCGCACTACTTGTCTGGGATGTGATAGAGATGGGGGCTTAGGGGTGGGGTTCATGCCTCTCATGTGGAAATAGGTGGCTCCCGAGTTCCCTTTCCATCTCTGATGGTAACTGTGACATCCCACTTTCCCAGGGCCCAGGTCCTGCTTCCTTAAAGTGGCTTAAGGGATACACCTGATCGGCTCTATGGAGGGAGGGACCAAAGACTCTCAGCAGAAAGATTAGGGCCTTAGATGCAAGGTCCCAAAAGAATCCAACTCCTTCCCACCCATCCACACAAAATCCCCAAAAACAATGTTGACATTCCCAAGTCTGGGAGAAAGTGGATGGTAGAGTAAGGGAAGTGAGTGAGAGTGATGGGAGGCAAACAACAGGTACCCACTCCCAAGCCATTCCCACTTGGCTGTAGTTTGAACCCTGACTTCCAGGCAATTGCTCTCTAAAGAATTGAAGCTTTAACAGGATAGGGGAGGTGGAAGGGCAGAGCCCCAACCCTATTACCTGGAGAGGCTTGGGGCACCAGGAATGAGAGCTATGTTTCTAGTTGGATAATAATCAACTGAGGCTGGTGGATGAGAGAGAAAGGAGTTGTGGAAGCTAAGGCCCCGGGCCAGGCTCATAGCAAATAGTGTTAAGTTCCTGAGTCCTGGCCTTGCCACCACCCCTCCCCACATATATGCACACATACTGTCTGTAGAGCAGCTATGTCTTCATTCTCCCAGCCTCCAAGCTCCATAAACAGCAGTAGGCCTGCCAGCCCTAGGCAGAGGGTGACAGCAGGTCCAGGCCCTGGGGGAGCTGAAGGTTTTGGCCAAGGGCTGGCAACAGGGGGAGGAGGGAGGGAGTGGGATTGGAGGCGGGTGGCACTCAGAGCCACCCTGTGGCTCAGAGCTCAGATGGCTGAGCAGGCAGATATCCCAGCAACAGGAAACAAAAGCCCCCAACAGCTCCCAGTGTCCCACAGCTGGGGTCTGGGAGCTGGGAGCCAGTGAGTCAAGCCAGAGGGCTGCCCTTCCCTGGATCTGTGGCCTTCTGGAGCCCACAGCACAAAGGAAAGGTGTTCACACCCCTCCCCTGGTTCTCTCAGGCCCATACTAGTCTGGCTCCCTTTCCTCCTCCATTGACCCTTAACCCTTCTCTCTCTGCCCAGAATTCCATCCGACACAACCTGTCCCTGAACAAGTGCTTCATCAAAGTGCCTCGGGAGAAGGATGAGCCAGGCAAGGGTGGCTTCTGGCGCATTGACCCCCAGTACGCAGAGCGGCTGCTGAGCGGTGCCTTCAAGAAGCGGCGGCTGCCCCCTGTCCATATCCACCCGGCCTTTGCCCGCCAAACCCCCCAAGAGCCTGAGCCGGGCACCTGGGCCGTACCCTTGGCTGTCAACCCTGAGGCCCAGCAGCTATTGAGAGAGTTCGAGGAAGCCACGGGTGGCGAGACAGGCTGGGGGGCAGGTGAGGTGCGGCCTGGGCACAAACGCAAGCAGCCCCTGCCCAAACGGGTAGCCAAGGCGCCCCGGCCCACCAGTACCACTCTGCTGAGCCAGGAGGAGCAGGGAGAGCTGGAGCCTCTCAAGGGAGACTTCGACTGGGAGGCCATCTTTGATGCCGGCACACTGGGTGGGGAGCTGGGTGCCCTGGAGGCCCTGGATCTGAGCCCCCCGCTGAGCCCAGCCAACCGCAGCAATGTCGACCTGACGGTCCATGGGCACCACATCGACTGCCCTGCCACCTGGGGCCCCTCCACTGAGCCAGCCACTGATGGACTGGACTTTGATGAGACCTTCTTGGCCACATCCTTCCTGCAACATCCCTGGGATGAGAGCCATGGGAGCTGCCTGCCCCCCCCGAGCCCCTCTTTGAGGCTGGGGATGCCACCCTAGCTGTCGACCTGAACGAGTGGGCCAGTGTGGGTGCCTTCTTGTAAAAAGGCTGGGACTCCCCCTCCCCACACCTCTGGACTAACTCCCCCAAAACAGGAGCCTCATGGACGTGCCTCCTCCTCCCAGGCTGGGGCTAGACAGGGCCTCTGAGCATGGGACAACTTTGACTCCTGCTGCCCCTATGGCAAGGTTGCCCCTGGGATCCAAGCCCAATGAGAACTCGGAGGGACCAGGAGTCCCCTTACACACAGTGTTGCTGTACCCAGGTACCCCGCTGCCTCCAGCAAGCAGGCCCTGAGGCCTGAATGGCCCCTCTGCCTCCTTTCTCCATGTGCATCTCTGCCTCTGTCTCTTGCCCTCTTTCCCCAGGTCTCTATCCAGGGAAAGTTCCCAGGTACAACAAGATGCTAATTAGCTGAAAGCAAATTAAATCCCTGGAGGCTTCTCCTAAGCAAGGCCTTCCTGGGGATGGGGATGTGACCAAGGAGCCCGGGGGAAGACTAGTATGCAAGGAGGGGCCATGAACTGGAGCTAGAATAAGGGAAAAGGAGGGGGGAGGGGGTGGATTCTTGGACTGAGGGGGAAAGAGTTATATACTCTCTGAGGCTAGAGGGGTCCAGCAGTGGCCTCTTTTTTAATTTGGGTCCCAAACCCTTGAGGCAAGACAAAGGGTACAGATTGTAGACTTTTCTGAATCAGAGGCTTGAACCCTGTCCAGGAGGCATTTGGGATAAACAGACAAGTCCCCCCTTCCTGGGGGGGAAGGGGGGGGTTGGGGGCAGCTGAGCTGCAGGGCTGGGGAGCAGACTAATGTAGTGATTGTAGCTGTAGCTAAGAGAGAATAGGCTGATTTAACTGGGAACGGGACCCCCTGACCCAGTGGAGTCACGAACTGGAGCTCCGAGGGCTGGGGTATAGGAATTGGATGTGGGGGAGGGGAGAGTCCCTGCAGCTCCCCAGAGATGTGGCTGTTGCAGGGGCCCTG
>JAJPUD010021467.1:0-23017 GCA_023553655.1 Myrmecobius fasciatus | reverse complement strand
AAAAAAAAGGGGAGGGAACTTCATTTCAAGAGAAGAAAGAACTTACATGTAAGTACAAGTGAGAAGGAACAAGATAACCAAAATAAGTTCTATTACTATGAACATGCAATTACTGCTTAAAAAAGAACCTTGAGATGACAACAGAAATCCCAGAATTTCAGAATTGGAAGGGACCCAATCCATCCCTTCATTTTATAGCTGAAGGAATCAAGGAGTGAGAGAGCTTCCTTCTGCAGATCTCTGGAATCCCAGCCCCTCATTCTCTCTGATCCCAACACAGCAGATGAACAAACATTTAAAGTTAACACTTATTTCATGGACCCAACATGTCTCCTATCGAACAAGGAAGGAGCAGAAACTAGGATGTTGGGAGGGACGGAAGCCATGACATAAGGTAACCGGATAAGGATGGGAACATTTAAGTGGCAGAAGACAAGGCCTGGGAGCATGGATAATATGATTTCATCATTGACTTCAAGTTATCTGAAGGGCCACTATGCAAAAATGGTTATTAAAATAATTCTGCTGGTCCCCAGATAACAGAAATTGGAACAACAGGTAGATCTACAGAGCAGAAAGCTCTGATATAAGCAAAAATTCTCTGAGAGTAAGGCCTGCTCCAAAATGGAACAGGACAGCTGAATTAGCTCTCTGTTGGAGACCTTCACGCCAAAGCTGGCTGAGCACTCACTGAGGATGTGGTGGAGGGAATTCCATTCAGGTAGTTTGACAAACTTCAAACTTGAAGACAAATTTCAAGACTGTTTGCCATGCCCCGGTTCTGCAGTAATGATTCCAATGGGCTAACTCAGAGGGGAGGTCCCATTACTGGAAATGGACCTTCAAGTTCTGATGGGATAATCACTAAGCCAGCTTAGAGGGGGAATTTCCATTCCAACCAGAGAATGGAACAAAGCCCCTCTTGGTCCCTCTTAAGTTGGAAACTCGACTTCCCCTCCAATATTCTTTTCACTCCATGCAAAAGCTGTCTAACCTCAGTGCCTCCACTTCATCTTATTTCTATGACAGCAGTGACTCTAAAGAAGACTGAAAAATTCTTTCAAGATTGTGAAGTTAATCACAGATTTAATTAGGAACTGGTTAAGAAATTCTAGGAGCATCTTTCAAACTTGTCTTTGCTAATTTATAAACATTACCTCTTTTATTGCATTCAGAACAGCTTCTGGCAAGGGAGCTGTATTTCCAACACAGGTGGAACATCCATAACCAACTACTTCAAATCTACATTTAAAAAGAGAAAAGTTATAATAGAATATTAATACCAGGAAAGCATTCCCTTCTTTCCTCTAACCCCTGCCCCATTATGGACATTTGTTAAACAAATTAAGTCAAATCACTTAATCTGCCACACATTAGGCATGGGTTTCATTAGTTTTTTTCATCTGCATAATCTTATCAAGTACAATCTAATCTCAAAAAAATACCAGGACTCAGGAATGGCACTTGAGGGCCACAGAAGCCCAGAGAATTTCCTGTAATTGTTGAGGAAGAAGGAACTCCTTTGCTGGTACTCTCAGTCCCATTTACTCTTCAGGCACATTATCCTCCAAACTAGCCCCTCCCACCATCCTGCCTTCATCTTCATTTTCTCGTGGTCAGCTCACTGCCAGCTGCTGGCAAACACATCGAACTCTCCCAGTCCTTAAAAAGTCCTCTCTTTACTCTACTGTGCTCTTATCTACCATCTATTCACTCCTATTTCTCCTCTCATTTCTTTTTCAGCCCTGGCAATCTGGCTTCCAAGTTCCTAACTCCATTGAAACCAGTCTCATGTAAAATGACCAAACAGGTGCAAAGTGCCAAATCTCAAGGTCTTTTCCTTAGGCCTCATCTTTCTTGACCCTTACACAGCACTGGACACTGCCAACCACCCCTTCTCCTCCTCATCTTTATCTGGCTCCTCCTCCGCTCTATCCGATGACAGCTCTACCATTACAATGCCACACTACCCAACTGTGTGTGGGTGCACCCTGGGCTCTGCCTCAGGCCTTCCTCTGCTCCCTCTTCTATTTCCTCTTATCATCTCTCAAAATTTAATGATCATCTTTATCAAAGTGAGTATCTTGGATCAACTGACCTGTCCATGTCTGTTCTGCTTCTGAATCTTTCTAAGTAAATGCCTCAGAGGCATCTTGAGCTCATCATGTTTCATACAGAATCGGTTCACTTTTCTCCCAAAGGCACCATTTTCTAAACGTTACCATTTCTGTTAGGGGAACCGTCATCAAGATTCACAACTGTGGATTCACCCTTCCTCATTCATGTTCTTCCTCAGGGAAGAAAAAGACTATCCACTTCCTCACCTCCCCCACACCCAATATCTTGCCAAGCCCACCAGCACAACTGATGTCCCATCTGTCTTCTCCACTTCCAGGACCTAGTTTACAGGCTCTGATCCAATAAAACGACTTCCTAACGTCTCTGTGTTTCTTAGAACTTTCTCTAACAGATAAAGCAGTAGTCCTACTTCCCAGTCCATTCCATCAGCTCTAAGTGCTCCCTATCACATCTAGGATCAACTACAGACTCCTCTGGGTAGCAATGAAACCTGGCTCTCCCTTCCCTTCCAGCTCAAGAGCTCTGATTCAGACACACTGGCCTTCTTGCTGGCTTCTTCTAGCTGTTTGTGCTCCTCTGACATAATTCCTGGGCTTCTGCCTATGCTTAGAGGTGACCATCACCTTCCCCAATAAAAGAGAAGCTCCCCAGGGCAGGGGCTGTTTTGTGCTCGTTGGTGCATCTCGGTACACCGATGGTCCAGCACCAGCAACTCACCCATCATCTAGCACCAGAACAGGCCAAATCTGAGCTCGCCCAAATCTGACAGCCCATTTCAGAGTTTGCAAAGCACTTTTCTCATTTATGAATAGCAAGGCTGGCATGTGAACCACTGCCTTCCCCTCCCAATTTCCTATCTGTGAGCTGGGCGCCTTACTCCTTCCTATAGTAACTGCCACTTACCCAAGTTTACTGAGATATGGTAACACTCCACTTGAACTGAGGTAATGTGTAACCATCCCACTGCCAGGTGATAAGCTTGTCCTGATATAAGGCTTAACCCGGAGACCAGCTTCAACAGCTTTTTTCGCCAAAAGACCTACCAAAAAAAAAAAAAATCAATATGTTACTTGAACACCAGTTTTCAAATAATAATAAGCCTCAGAACAAGGAAAAAAAATATTTCAAAACTCATTAATTCCTGCTCAAAGACTGGTGTAATAAAATGATCTCTGAAAAGAGATGACAAACATCTCTTCCTCTTCAAGGCAGAAATAAGAGGACATGGCAATATCTTTTATTAGGTATAAAATGAACCCAAGTCACCTTCCTTTTATTATAGACCTCATCTTCCTCCTCCATTAAAATATTACTGTTATACTTCATCATGATATGGAAATGACTTGGAGCTTCTGAAGGACACACATGGAAAGCAGCACAAGTTCCAATAAGGTCTTCCCCAAGCCAGAAAGGTTTTAGACAGACTATCTGCCCATCAAAGACCAGCCTTCCTGAGCTTGGAAAGGCTCAGAAGCAGGCTGGCTTTAAAGAAATTTATTTTAGGATGACAGCAACAGACTACCTATCACCAAGTCAGAAGGACTTTGAGCTGTACTGGCAAAGGGAGCTATCCACAACAATGAAATCACGAAGCCCTGAAATACCAGACTGGCTTCTCTTGACCATTCGGTCAACCTTTTTCACTAAAAGTAATCCACAATGTGGTAGATTCTTGCCTTCTGCATCATTTATTACTTAAATATATATACACAAAGACATTTTAAAAATTCTCAAAAATAGTAACAACTAAAGTTTTATACTCAGTTATATAGGAATATATTTACTAATTGCTTCCTATTTGTTTAGTCTTTTAAACTTCTTGGACACAGACAACATTTCTGTTGCTTCTTTTAAACACCTTTATAGCACCAGGGATAGAAAAAAGATGAAGACTCATGACTGATTACCATGATTCTAGACTCTAATATGAAATATTAAGAAAAGCCTAAGTCTTACACAGTCACCCTACTTCTTAACAAATAGGTGGGGAACACTAGAACTTTGTTTCCATATAATAAAGCTAAGTCTATAACCAACTGTCCAAAAATATCCTGGATCCAATTAAAACCTGTATGAAAGCCTCTTGGGTGTGAAGTACTATGTGAGGGATGAAAAAGTATCTGCTGGTAGTGATGCTTCTGCATCATTTCCCAGATAGTGATGAATAGCTGGATGGCCAAAGATGGCGCCTGACCGTAACCTAAATTTAGCATACCTGCAGCAAGCATGACGGATGGATTGCAGTTATTGGTACAACTGATCACTGCAGCAATGACAACAGACCCGTGAGACAATTTATACTCAATTCCTTCATACTGAATAGGCACGACATCATTTTGCTTTTCAGCGGCAATTTGAAAGCCTTTAAATCCAACCTGCACAAATAGTATAAATCCATTAGCTTCCTCTGTCCTCGTCTGCTGTAAAACTAGTTGCCCCCCCCCCCCCACTGTCCCCTCACCATTTAACCAACACTAAGTTTGCAGGATTGGAAGGAGACATCTTTCTACAACTGAGTCAATTTCCAAATTATCCTTGCTAAGCTTATCCAGCAATCAACTGCCTCTATTTTACCAGACCAAGGGCACAGAAGACACCCATAGAACCCTTCCATCATGGGAATCTCAAAGTGGTCATAAAGACCTAAAAAAAAGGAGGCTGTGGAGTAGGGCTAGAAAAGCCATCAGGGACAGTGTGCCAAGCCGACCCCAGTGAACCCACTCCCCCTGCAAGCCCAGGACAGCTAATCAAAAGAAATGGCTTGGCTGGGTTACTGGAGAAAGAAGCAAGCAGTATTTAGCTACTTATAGTCCTATTACACAAAACACTGGCATGCTGAGTTTATTATCTCTCTGCAATAATTAGCTCTACCTAATGAGCACAAAAGATACAACCTGAACTGATTTACCTTTTCATTCAGGCAAGCTTGGAAATCACTTTTCATATCACTCACAGCTACTCGATCCTGAGGCCTTTTTGGACCACTGACAGATGGAATTATAGAGTTCAAATTAATCTGTATTATCTAGGAGAGGAAAAAGAATTAGTATTCATAGTTGCAGTCTCTAGGGTAGAGTACCATTTATTTTAGCAGTCTGGATCTATCCATATGATCATATTTTTAAAATGCACGAGCCCAATTTTAATTAATTTTCATAGTGCTAAAAGCAGCCACTAAGAGTCCTGCACTATCTCCAGGAGCACCTAAAAGAGTCAGTACCCCAAAGTTCTGCTGACAACTCAAAATAGTAGCTTCCCGTTTTTGTACAGATGAAACCTTGGATTCAAAATGAAAAATTCCTGAGGACAACTAACTTTATTGATTTTTCCTTTGGGATTAAATAAAAAAAAAAAAAAAGCAAGGATAGATTTAATTTAGCCAAGTCAAAGGTATCATAAATTAACTATGATTCTTATATTGGTATATTGAGAGCAATTTAAAGGCTTCTGGTCACTAGTTATTCTTTGGGTCTATCTGGGGGGCCTTCTTCTCTTCATTTCCCTTCCTTTCCACCACAGGATCACACATATCTGAAGAGCTACAAAAGATCTGAGAGATGAGATAATCAATCAGGCCATCTAACACCACTTCCCACCCCACGAAGGACGTCTCCTCTTCAGACCATCTCTTTTTGAATTACATTTGAATACATTCAGAGAAAAGGTTCTTGCCACAGAGAAGCTCAGGCCATTTCTGGACATCTTTTTTATTAAAAAGTTCATCCCTTCCAGCCATTCTGGAGAACAATTTGGAACTATGCTCAAAAAGTTATCAAACTGTGCATACCCTTTGACCCAGCAGTGTTTCTATTGGGCTTATATCCCAAAGAGATCTTAGAGGAGGGAAAGGGACCCACATGTGCAAGAATGTTTGTGGCAGCCCTTTTTGTAGTGGCTAGAAACTGGAACATGGATGTCCATCAATTGGAGAATGGCTGAATAAATTAATTATGGTATATGAATGTTATGGAATATTATTGTTCTGTAAGAAACGACCAGCAGGACGATTTCAGAGAGGCCTGGAGAGACTTGCATGAACTGATGCTAAGTGAAATGAGCAGAACCAGGAGATCATTATACACGGCAACCACAATACTATATGATGATCAATTCTGATGGACATGGCTCTCTTCAACAATGAAATATTTCAAACCACTCCCAATTGTTTACTGAAGAAAGCCATATACACCCAGAGAGAGGGATGTGAAATGTGGACCACAACATAACATTTTCATGCTCTCGACTGATGTTTGCTTGCATTGTGTTTCCTTTCTCTGATTATTCTTTCTTGTAGATATGATTTTTCTTGCACAACAATAATAAGTTTGGAAATATGTATACATATATTCGATTTGTCAAGTATTTTTTTAATTAATACTTTTCATTTGCAAAACAAATGTATGGGTAATTCCTAAACATTAACCCTTACAAAGCTTTCTGTTACAAATTTTTCCCCCCTACTCCCCACCCCTCCCTTAGATGGCAGGATATACACTACATGATAATGATAATTATGATAGAATACTTAAGAAATCAAATATATGTATAGTTATTGCATCATTTTTTGTGCAGGAGAAATCTTATCTACAAGAAAGAATAATCTGATAAAGGAAATACAATGCAAGCAAACCTTGTCAAGTATTTTGATATAATTAACATGTAGTGGATATCCTGCCATCTAGGGGAGGTGTGGGGAGTAGGGGGGGGAAAATTTGTAACAGAAAGCTTTGTAAGGGTTAATGTTGAAGAATTACCCATACATATGTTTTGCAAATAAAATAAATAAATAAATAAAAAGTTCATCCTTAATACAGGATCACTCAGAGAAACCATGAAGCTGGGGCTGGAAAGATTAATTGTGGTCCTACTCTCTGGAACTACACAGACTTGAAACTTCTCATTGACATGACAACCTTTCAAATGTTGGAACCCAAGTGTCATGTCCAATCCAAGTTTTCTCTTCTTGAGGCTAATTGCCCTTACTTCTTTCAATTGTTCCTCACAAGACATAAGTTTTCCACCTTTTAACAGCTTGGTTACTAGACTCAGTGTACAGTCATGGTACCCAGAACTAAATACACCAGATGTCTGACCCATGCAGAGAACAAAGACAATTTGATGTTTTCCAAATCCATCAGCTTCTTTCAATAGTCACAATAAATACTAACAGCTAACATATACTTCACAGTCAAGAAAACCCTGGGACCTTTTTCTGCAGTAATTGTGAACAATCCATGTCACCCTATCTTATACTCACATAATTGTTTTTTGTTTGTTTTTTACAACAAATAATTAATATGCATAACTTAAATTTCTATCATGTTAGTTTTAGCCTATCAAGATCTTTTTGAACCATAACTCTGATAATAAATGACCTCAGCTTTATTTAACTATACTTATGATAAACATATCCTTTCAGGTCTTTTTATCAGTTGTTGGGAAAAAGTGGACAAGAATGGACAGTGCTCTCTATAATTCTATCAGGCTACATACTCCCAATTAATGTGGAGCCATTAGTCAACATTCTGTGGGCATGGGGGGCACTTAACTAAATATTCCACTCATTTTCTTCATCTTGGCCACAAAGATGTTTTACTCTTCTCCCATATGAAAAACAACCATTTATTTAAGCCTTGGAAGTTCTGCAGAAACTGATTTACTTATTTCCTAATTTGGAATGTATATAACTTATTAGTAGAGGGGAAGAAATGAGAATTTTCTAAGTTTTAAGACAGAAGAGATCAGATGACTTGACTGTCCAATTCTCTTATAGTTTTTCAGACACCTATGATCATGAGGTAGGAAAGAAGGGAAGCAAAAGGGTGAAGTGAACCTCCAGAGGCCCTTGGCTTGCACTCAATATTCCAATGTAAGGAGAACCATGGCCAATTTATGACACAGTTGACATAGTTTAATTAAAACTATACCTGCATTAGTTTTGATTTAGGAAAATTAAAGTTGTATCCTGTCAAAAACCTTTCATATCTCAAACAAGTAACTTTTTTCCTAATAAATGCTGGTTTTAAGACAACAAAGTCAACATATGTCTTCCTACTATGTAACACATATTTTAGAGTGGAAAATCTACTAACACTAAGAGAAATCACTATAATCACACTTTTTAATCAAATGCAAAAAACTGACTATATTCCAAACTACAAAAAACCCTGGGAAAATGTGAAGTAGAAGGCCTCAAGCAACAAGCACCAAATTCCTTAAATGCTGTCTTGGTGTCAGGTCTTGGGTTTAGCACTGAGGACATCAAACATAATTATTTGGGTGTACCTGGGAATACTCGGGCTCCACTGGAGAGCCCTGGTCACTTCTAAACAACTTCACAGCTTTAAGATATGTTTCCATGGACGCAAGCTTGTCTTTGTCAAAACCTGATAGGAAAAAAAAAAAAAAAAAAAAGGAACAAATTTTTTAGGCAGGGAAGGAGATAACTTGTAGTGTGTTTTCTAGAGCCCCCAAATTGGGATGCCAAAATGTACCATCCAGACTAGCTCTCTGGAGGATCTAGGGACCGATCTGAGTCCTTGGTCTTGGTGGAGGAGTGATGAGGCTCTGACCCATGAGGATGGTCAAAGATGGGAGTTTATTCCAAATTCTCTCAGCCTTATATACCATAACACCTTATATAACCATAGCACATTGTACACAACTGCTAACTATATTCTGCACACGCGGGACCACATACACAACTTGCTACTGTGTGTAGATGACTCTGCCACTTGCTATCACTCTGCTTTAATTACAGGTTGTCACTGCCCCCTGACTTCTTGGGAAGGCCAAGAGCCCTTAGGGGAAATGGGGAGCTGAACGAGACATTGTCAGCAGGTTCCCTCTGGGCTTAAGGATCTTATACCTCACCCAGAGTTCCCCCACTATCTGTGGGCCTCTACAACAATTTATAACAAAAATTAAACCGCAACACTGAATTCTCTATAAACTCATTTCTTGACAGAGTCCTGACACTGGATAAAAATTGTATATGTCACAAAAATTCCCCACACGTGTCATCAAAAACACATCAGTATTCTTTCCATTATCCTGCCAGTTTAGAAACATAATAACTAAAACAGGAACGAGGATAGCCCTTTATTTGCCAAAGACAATCAGTCCATGATGAGTCTGCAATGAGCTCTTTTCCCCAGATTCTCTGCCTCAGGGATGCCATTGGCTCCTATGAGCTTCAGCTCAATCACCCTTAATGACCAAGGGTTCAGCATGTGCTGAGTTCTGGGCACCGTGCAGGGGGTCAGAGGCCAGCCCTCCAGAAGCTGACCTGCCCCCAGGAGAACACAACGCAGGGAAAGGACAAGAAGAGATGGCCCCTGGAGGCTACAGGGAGATGGCACCTGGGTGCTGACTCAAGAGAAGGAAGGTGAGAAGCTGAGAGGATTCCCATTCCGACATGGCAAGTGGGCTGCATGAAAATGAGGAGAAAGATAGTGACCACCATCAAGTTTGAGGAAAAGCTTGGCTGGGAAACAGAACTGATGAAGAGAGGAAGAGAAAGGCCTGAATTCAATTCCGGATGACCCGGCTGAGGAGTCTGTGGGAAGCAGGAAGAACTCTGGAGCTGGAGAGTGACAAGGACAAACGCGTACCTTTGGAAGATGACTCTGGCAGCTATGTAGATAAGGTTAGAAACAAGGAGTTTGCTAAGGGAAAGGAGGATAACAAGCATTAATTAAGCACCTACTATGTGCCAGGCACTGGGGTAAAATGGTTTTTTTTTTTTTTAAATTATTATCTCATTTGATTTGCACAATAACCCTGCAAGGTAGGTGTTGTTATTCCCATTTTATAGTTGAAGAAACTGAGGCAAAGGGTCACAGAGTGGATGTCTATAGTCAGATCCTATCGGAGGTCTTCATGACTGCAGGCCCAAGCCCTACTCGGCATGGCACTGACCTGCGCCTGCTATTTTAATAGTCTAAATGGAAAGACAAAAGCAGCTAAAAAAAAAGCTCTACAATGGCCTGAGCTAGGGGTGGCTCAGTCAGTAAGTGCTGACTGCCCGGGCAAGGGGAGAGGGCAGAACGTGATGGCCAAGCGGGCAGGAAGGGCAAAGAGACTGGAAGCAGCTGCCACATCAGGAGGGCCCAGAGAGCCCCATGGAGGCCACAGCAGTGGCATCCAGGAAGACCAGGCGGCAGCCTCCAACGCCAAGAGGAGGCCAAGAAGAATGCCAACGAGGAGAGCCTTCTGCTGAGAGGCGCAGACAGTGGATATCAGAATGCCCAGAGTCAGCAGTGCCATCGTAAAGGGGAGGATGGAAGCAGAGAGAGGGCAAAGGCGACTGTGATGAATGGTAGAAGCACAAGTGGGTGAGTAGAGGGCGAAAGCCTTAAATCTGGCAAAAAGAAGGGCCCATGGGCCTCTGGGGAGGGGCTGGACTCATAGGTGTGCACAATGGAAGACTGATTGACAGAGGAAGGAGAGGGTATTTGTCACCAGAGTATGCATTTATTAAGCACCTACTGAATGTGTTAGGTCCTGCACTCAGCACTAGGGGACAGAGGTGGCTGGAGCCATGGATCCTGTGAGCTCCAGAGGCTGAAGCAAGGATCCCAAGATGAGGTCTAGGCCACCTGGAGGAGATGGGGCCAAGAGATGCCCAAGAAGAAATCGGGGCGGCTCTGGGGATGAGGGAGCAGCTGAAGACAGAGGGACCAAGAGGAGAGAGCATGGGGCATGTGCCGAGTGAGATGTCCATCAGGCAGTGAGGGCCAGGCCGAGCCTTAGAGAGAGGTCCTTGATCCAACAGAGGTTCTCACCAGGCGGGATCCCGGACCTCGTCCTGCCTTTTCCCACAGTCCTTCACACTGAGGGACGCCTGGGCTGGGCTAGAGTCTTATGTCCCAGAGGGGGACAACCCCACCCAGTGTCTTGGTTGCAGCAGATACTTAATAAATGTGCTCACGAGGGGAGGTGGGGAGAGCAGAGAGGAGCAAAGGCATGAGACCCTGGCAGCAGCTTCTAGTGGTCCGGGGGGGCTCGTGCTCCCCCTCCAGAGTGCTGAGAAGAGCCCACTGCCTAGGCCTGGCTCACCCCTGGGCGTGGGGCCCAGCCGGCCCTTAGAGGGGCCACCACCCGCCCCCACCCCCCCCCCCCCACGGACACAACCCAGGTAGTGTCTGTCAAGCACCACTGTGAGCTCACCTCAAGGCCCTCTTACCTGTGTGTTCTAAGTGCGTTAAAGTCACATTATCAACAGGGAAAAAGCTCAGAATAGCACCATATTCCGGACACATATTTGCAATTGTGGTTCGGTCAGTCACAGACAGCTGAGCAACTCCACTCCCAAAGAACTCGACAAACTTTCCGGCCACTCCGACTTGTCTGAGGTGCTGCACAGAGGAAGGCAGAGATCGGTTATTGTCCAGGGCCGCAGTGTCCGCCCCAAACTGATTGGCAGCCACAGAGCCATTACTTGAGGTTCCCAGTAACAGGAGACAAGGGACTCGGTGGGTAACCAACAATCTAAGAGCATTTTAGCCAGCACAGGTTACAAAACCATTAGCACAAAAACATCTTTATTATAGCAGCATTTCAAGTCTTAAAGATGCAATTACTTCTTGGGTTACAGAAGTCAATGGAGACAAGCAAAGCAATTAGTCCGGCCCTCATCTCAATGATGTAACTGAATTTAACAGCAAGCTTTGACTTTGTCTGCTGGAAAACCAGAATCACCCCCTGCCATTCCCCCAATCCCCCCTTCAGTGAAATTGTCTCCGGGGGAGCCAAGGGAAAAGCGCCAGTTACCTGACACTACACTATGAGGCATACCATTGTTTAAGGCAAGGAGTAATTCCTTAATTTTATTAACTTTAAAGTTTTCTAAAATCCTTCCTGACTAATCATGAGTGAGGTGGAGAGTCTGAACCATCCCCCCTCTCCCCCATCTCACAGGCTAGGAAAGGCGGAGGCTTGCCTACCACAGGGGTTGAGATAAACCTTTCCCCAAAGGCCTGTTCTCTTTCAACCACTGAATTACTGAAGGCTTAAGAGTCAAATCATCTACTCCTGTCCTCTCCTTTTGTAGAAGAGGAAATTTGGAAGCTAGAAATGGATTTAGGAAACCAATTATTTGGAAAAATATTGACTGGTATGATTTCTTTGTATGCCTGATTAAAAGGGCGCAAATGGCCTTCTTGATAAACAAAAGATAATTAGTGCTGAAAATCTACTTGGGAAGAAAAAAACAAGAGAAAGATAGCAATCAGAAGATCTGACTATCAGAACCAAATAAAAATAATGCTTCACTAAATGGAACTAAAAACAAACACTTCTTTTTAGAGCTGGATAAAGAGGGGGGAGGGAAAGGGGAAGAACAGTATCTTAGACTTTCTCTAAAACCTAATGAGAAATGACCTCACAAGCCTCAGTTTGGTCTCTATTATCTTTTGGAATCTGGTGCTTTATCAAACATTTCTCTAACTTGTCAACCTCTCAGCTAAGTAAGGAACAGGGCAAGACTGCAGAGAAATTACCCTCAAGGCATTCCCAGGGATGGCCATTGAGCAAGGCCACAATTAACAAAGCAGAATTGCCAAACCAGTGCTTTGGGAACCAACAATTTCAAAGGTTCAAATGACAACTGAAAGCTAGAAGGAAGCAACCTTGACTAGTCATTCATCAATTTTGAATTTATGTGGGGATAGGCAAATGTCCAACGTGAAACGTACCCACACGTGCAAAAATTACAAGCATATCTGAGGCGGGCCATGAGCTGTGGGCCACAGGCCGAGTGTGCGGTGCCAATGCTGTCTTGCCTCCTTGGGAGAACTCAAACCAGCTACAAGCTTTCTGGTGTATAAAAGGAGAGGGCCCCAAAGCCTCTGAGCTGGTGAATGCTCCCTGTTAGCCATGATGGGCAGGTTCTGCTCTGTACTGGGTCTGAGAGGTCAAATTATCAATAGGATCACACAGCCGACACATGCCAAAGGAGACTTTGACCTAAGGTTGGCTCTACCCACCATTCCCTGCAGCTTCTCTGGCTAAATAACAGGAAAGGGCACATTTTAAAATTAGGTATTAACAACCTAATTAAACCTTTTCTCTATAAAGGCATTTACAACTAATAAAGTATTAAGAGGAAGCTAATAACTTTCTCATGGCCCTGACCTGACAGATGCTGACAGGGAGCCTCCTACCTAGACTTTGGCTGAAAAATTCCTCCTTTTGTGACCATCCCAGTAAAAAAGCCATTCCATGCCTTCCAGATCAGCAGGACAGATCGGTTTACATCCCGCTGGCTCACCTTTCAAGAACCAAGTTACCTCCCAGCCAGGACAAAACAGGGCTTTGGAAAAGGCATCTGACCAGATTCTCCTAAAAAAAAGGTTATTAAGGTCATCTACTGAAACAGGACTTTCACTTACCTTTGTAATACCAAGAACCACATCTATGGATGTGGCCAAAGAACCTGATGACCCAATCAATTCACAGCCGACCACCTCTGGCAGCGTCAGAGAGACTGGGAGACCCAGCATGACCGCCTCTGTCTCGATGCCGCCAACTCCTGCCAAGAGACGAAAGGGCTTTCATTAGCCTGAGGCTCAGAATCCCGGGTGGATGAGGTGGGTCGCCTCACACACACAGTCTTCAGAGACAACACTTCCTGTACGGGGCGTTGGGCAGGTGAGGGCCAAGGCCCAGATCTGACGTGGCTTCCCCCGGGCAGCCCGCTAAGGCAGCAAAATCTGAGATGGGAATATGAGATGGGAAGCTGCCGCAAGGCCTCTCCCAAGGCAGACAAGGCAGAGGTGGGGAGGGGGAGGAGGGAGAGACAGAGACAGATAGACAGGGGGAGGGGAGGGAAAGACACACAGAGAGGGAGAGACAGAGACACACAGAGAGACAGAGACACAGAGAGAGAGAGAGAGAGAAAGAGAGAGGGAGGGAGAGAGAGAAAGAGAAAGGCCCAGTCCTTGCACAGTGGGGATCAAGAGGCTCAGAGTCAGGAGGCTCACGCTAACCTCAGGCAGGGAAGCACCCCAGGGTGCTCCCTGTCTGCCTGGGACAAGGATCATGAGGCTGATTGTTCCCTTGACATTGGGTGTTTATCCACCAAAACCTGGGGCCATCTGGTTCTCCCCACCCTTGACCTAGACATTGACTTTTAAGATGCTCCAACTGGGGTGAGCAGCCAAGGGGCAGAGAGCCATGAGGGCGCACCAAGCTGCATGGGCTTCTTAGGCCATTGGCCCACGACTCCGCAGGTCTCAGTGAGAGGACATTTGGGAAGGCTGGGAATGGGTCAGCTGGGGCTTGTGAGGACTACCAGGCCAAGGGCTTCCAAAAGCCACATGGCCAACATGACGGCCGCATCACTAGCGGCCAGGTCTGGTCCTGGCGTGTGTTTGCAGACACAGTCCAGATGCTCCTTCGGGATGCTGGGCTCTCACATGACAAAAGGGGCCTTCCAGACTAAGCGAGGGTATCCGGGTTCACTAAAGAAATGACTCAACAAGAAGTAAAGATAGCCCCGAGACTGACTGTGGGAAATAGGCTGTGGCCGCTACTTACCCCAGCCCAGGATGCCCAAGCCATTCACCATGGTGATATGGGAATCTGTTCCCACCACGCTGTCTGGGAAGAATAGATTCTCTCCTTCAAACACCACTCTCGATAAATACTCCAAATTCACTTGATGAGCCATTCCAGTTCCAGGGGGGATTAGAGTCACATTCTTAAAAACTTTTGAACTCCACTATATTGTTTACAAATTAAAAAAGGGAAATGTTAGTTCCTATTTATAGCAATCTATGATTGTTTCTTAATTATGCATAAATCAGCATTTAAAATACTGGAATTAATGCCCAATTTAAGGTCTATGCAAGATAACAAAATATGAAAATGTTAACTTTACAAAATAAATTTTAAAGAAAAAAAAATCTTCAAACAGATCACTAAAAAAAGCAAAGCATTTTTAAATATTCCTGATGTTTGAAATCTTTTGTTATTTTACAAGTCTCCATTATAAGAGTTTTAATTCTTCCAATGATTTATATACCTTGAAAAATTGTAGTCTCTCTCGATTTCGGCCAAATTCTACCTCTTGGTTTTTTAACACTGTTTCAGGCCTAAAGGAGAAAACAGCTAATATTAAATTTACTTATTACATAAAACAAACATTGTCACACACAACCCACACATCCATAGACTTTACTGGACTTCTCAGAATCAGATGATTTTATTTTCCAACCACAAAGAAACACTCTCCTTAAGTCAGACAAGGGGGATTTTGTTGCCTTGCAATATCAAATAAGATAGCAAATGTTAAATCTTTTGGCAAACCTATATAAATTAGTTATTATTGTTATTTGTTCATGTTCTTGCTAGGCTCTCAAAACATAACCAATACTAGGAAAAAGCTGGGGAAATCCATTTTCGTCTGTTTGTTGTTTTAAATGAAATCAAAAGCATGCAAACGTCTTAGGTGGGTCTTGCTTTAGAAGGAAACCAACCAATATATATATATTTAATACCTATTATGTGTCACTACTGTGATAGGCTCTCAGATTACACATATAATCAATCATTAACAGGGCAATCCTTGTCCTAAAGGAGCTTAGGCAAAGATATGATTGGAATGAGTTCAGAAACCAATAAATAAAATTCCAACCACTTGAACAGGAGTGAAGAAATGGATTTATCCAAAATGGTTTCTCCTGCTGCTCCTCTATCAGCTTTTATGCCACAGGAATTTACAAATATACTATCATTTCACAATAATAACCAACAAACATATTAGAACCAAACCCTGCCATAAAACCTAACTGGAACAATACTTACTCCCAGGTAGTTTGTGAATCCCTGGGCCTCCAACTAATGTTTCCATTATCGAATTTTCACAGAACCAATATAATGACTTCAGGCAGCAAATGCCTGTATTCTGAATGGTCTAAATAGCATCTTATATAAAAGTGCTAACTTCTTAAGTCCTAACAAAGAAACAGTTAAAGACAGTTTTATTTCCCAATACTACCATCATCTTAAAGTATTTTATTTAATGGCTATTATTTGAAGTTATTTCAATCAAGGTGAGATTAGAAAGAAAATCTATTTTTAGTTGCCAGCAAATAATTAACTGGTGACTAGATCCTTAATGATAAATTATATAATTAAGGTATAAAAACCATCCTCTAGGCAACATCAGTTTTTAACAATCTTTTCTCAACCAAGGTTCTCTGAACAATACATCGACCAGTAATCACTTGAACCCAATACAAGTTTTCAGTACCTCAGGAGCAGTTTCTCTAGGACTACTGAAGAGACTTGTAGAGAATACACAATCTTCCCGAGCACTCAAATTTACAGTGTCTTACTCTGTAATAAATGTGTGAATCAAATCTTCTTTAAAGCAGGCAAAAGCGACTACATGTGGTAAGTTCATACTATCATTTTGTTTTATTCTTTGTTTGATTCTATCTGGCTGTTCCTGACGTCTACCAAACATCTATCTCATGCAAATTCATGAATTTATAAGAAGGGCTGAAATCAAAGAATATTTTGGAGCATTCACGCTATATCAATTGACATGGCAATTCCCTTTTCCCCCAAAATAAAGAAAATAGATAGGAAGAAAATTTTTATTCCAAAGTGAAATTGTAATAAAATGTTTGCTTCAATTGTTGTGGCTGATTCTTCTCGTATTCATGAATATATACATAAGACACCACCCTTGCTTTCACAGAACAGTAACTCTTTTTGAGTTCTATCATTTAAGTAGGAAAGAAAAGTCTAATATTTAAAAATAGCAAATAACTCTTCTCACTACTAGAAAAAGATTCCACATTCTGCCAGCTTGAAGAAAATAAATTTAGAGTACTAGCAAAAAAAGAATCAATACATTCTTGCATTAATATACCTTCGTTTTTAGATTAGCTTTTGTATTGGAAGTCATATTAAATTTCAAAGTTGACAGCCACCTATCAGTCAGGATGACTGAGTAGCAAAAAACTGGGTGCTACAAAATTAAATTGATGCTAAAAGACTTGAAGTTATGTGGAATCTGGGAATGAGGCCTCTATGAATTGTCATATGCAAATAAGGAAGAAATGTTAAATCAAGATGCTATGTATCAAGGCTAGAGGGAAATGCATAGGTTGGTTGAATCCTCTTGGAATTGTTTTTAACTGTTTTATCTTCAAATTAAAAAAACATTTTTCAAAGGAAAGAAATTCAGATTCTAAGCAAAATAATAGCCATCCTAATCACTAAAAGGAATAGTACTTTATTTTCATCATTTTTATTACAAAGATTTTCTTGTCTTAAAGGGCATTTTTATGTCCCACTTAGGGTAACATCAGAATCAATCTGGGATCCATGCCCAAGACTTGCTTTGAAATATGACAAACTTGAAGACAATGTGGAGTAAGACTACCTTTAAAGGAATATAAGTCTAATAGTGCTTATAACACTTCTACTGATCAAAACAATACCCTCTCCTTAGAAGGATTTATGGGGAAGAATGATGCAATTTTTAGTACCTCAAAAATTATTTCCATCAGAACACAAACCAAAATACTTGTAATCAAATGTTTTCCAGAAAGCTAAGCCTGAGGAGGATCTCCAGGATGGTGTCCCAGCCCTTGAAGCCAGTTTCTAAACCCACCCCTAGCACCTACTCCTAGGGGACCCTGGTTAAGATGATAACTTTGTTGCCACTTAGTTTTCTCATCTAACACAGTGGTTCTGAAGATAAATGTTTTCTAAAACTCCAAAGTCCTCTGTGGGTGTCTCTGATGGAACCAAGCTTCCACAATTAAAGCAGAGCCTGCTACAGCAGCCCACCAGCTCCCAGTGATTGCCCACAAAAACATATATTTTCTGCAGTAAATAACAATTCTTATAATTGCTCTAATTCACAAACTGAATTTACACAAAGTGTTTCTTCCAAGTTGAGCTCATACTTACTTCCTGTCTAGAGAGCAATAAGTCATTTCAGTGAGCATTTAGAAGTTATTAAAAAATTCTAAAAAAAAAAAAAAATTCTGGAGCTGGTGGGGCCCTTGGGGCTATTCTCACATAAATATGGGGGAGTTGCGTCTCTGAGAGGGCAAGTAGAGGGCCCAGGACAAGCCAGTTGGTTTTCTTCCCACCATAGCATAGTCCCTCCAAATGGATTCTCTAGCTCGCCAATACTATCACAGCCCAAATTCATTCCTAAGGCTTGCTTGAAAACTTTCAAAGCAAAGAACTGAATGCTTCTTAGCTCTGAGAATGGAGTCCAAACCATTTCTTGGATGCCTGGACCTTTACTCCAATCTGGCAACACCAGTTGGCAACCACGCTGAAGTTCCCGAACTCCATGTGATAGCATCCCCCTGAGACTAGCTGGCATCTTCTTCTGAACCCCATTGTTTAGGGGAAGTTAATTTTTCACTAAGATTTACATATAGCTTCCAAGTTCAACTACCCTTCATTGAACATGGGCTAGGGATGAGGAGTGAAACAGTTTGCCTCAGTAATAAAAATCAACAGAATACAGTTTCCTTGGAGCTTTTAGGCAGTTAAAGTTGGTAACAAATTTGACTATTTTGATAACAATCAGTTTCCCTGACTCTTTAAACTGTCATCACCAAGAAAAATAAAAGTTATTGGAAAGTCATTTCAAACATACAAGATCACTTAATTCTACTACTACTACAGACCAGTAACCTTTAATGTTAATTGTATTTTGCTTTAGGGGGAAAAAAAAGATATAACTTCAACTTGAAAAAAAAAATATAGCACTAGTAGATGCCAATGAGAATTGGTTCATACTCAGGCACTGGTTGTAAATGAAAAGGACACAGGATAGGCGTGTTCTCAATCTGCGCAGAAAATTTTCCTGAGTTGCGGCCCAGTTCTCCACCATCACACGGTCCTCGGCAAGCAGTTTGACCTCTGCAGGAGACTTTTCGAGGTTGGACTTTAAGTGGAGAAAGTTTGCCTGTTGTTTTCTGCAGCTCACCACCTCCAGGATTTGGAGCATTTTGTATTGCACTGTGATTCCAAAAAGAAAAAAAAATTCTGTAAGGTGAGATCGTTTTAAAAGTGGACTAAGTTTAGCTAGTCAAAATAACAGACATGCAGTTTAAGAAAAGACTTCAAAATGGATTTAATAGCTTTTCTGAAGAGAAATGAAGATATTATAAATAAAAAACAACCCAATCAAGCAAAATCCTGACTACAAAAAACAAACAGGAATTTGATATATAAAATGGAATTACATCTCTAAATAAGCATCCAAATGAAATCATGGTTTTCATGTTTAAATAATAAAGTATTTTTAAAATTCTAGAAGTGGCCTTTTTCTTATTAAGTAACACCAATTTTAAAACCAGTTTCTTAGCCCTTCCTTTAATCTAGTTTGTAGGAAAACAATCTCTCTCATGGTTATATGAATCTGTGGTCCAACATTCATTTTATTACCTGTGCAAGGGATGGGAGAGTTGCATGAAAATCTGCTGACTAAACATAAGCATCATCAGAGAGAGGCCATTAATGTAAAGAGCCATGGAAGTTATGGAAGGACAACAGACATAAACTCTGAATAGACAATCTTTCATCCATCACCTCTAGCTATATGTATATGACCCATAACAAGAACTTTGGAAGAAAAAAGGAAATTACAAATGAACTTATGAATTTACTTTGACAAGGTAGTTTCCCCTAAAAACTTAAGATACATATTCTTATGTAAAAGTAAATAGCAATATTCAAACTTGAAATACAGTATAAACACTAACAAAATCTTTACCAGTATAAAAATTCACCAGCCTACCAACTTTTACAACTCTTTTTCTTTCAAAACAATGTATGACTAAAAGAAAGCAAAACCCTTCACCATACAATACAGACAGTTTATCTCTCAGAAAGTGGATAATTAGTTATTTGCCAGGCTGCTTTAATGACCACAGCTGTAGACAAATTACCATTTACTGAAGTCAATTTGCAAAGAATGGTCAACAGTGAGATCTGTAGGGCAGGCAGGATGGACATTCTTAGGATCTCCCCCAAGAGTCTTCACTGCTTCTCTCATAGCAGCAAAATCCACCATTGCTGGTATTCCCCTAAAAAACAGACAAACAAAAAAAGATCAAGTCTTTAACTATAATTAAAATGAATAAAATTCTCAAGAGTAAAACAAAACATTAAGACCTAGTACAAATTATCAAGCAAAATATCCTATTATGCATGAATAAAAATCTTTAAAATGTGTTTGTTCTTATATTTTCAGTTTCAAAGTACTTCTTTATTGCATATTCATTTTGAACCAAAGACTCACTGGTCATACAAAGAGATTTTTTTGCTTGGCTCCATGGCATAGTATTGAGTGCACAATATTTGGAATGAGATGACCTGGGTTTGAACCACAGTTCTACTATCATTTAACCTTAAGCAAATTATTCCCCATCTCATCCATCTAACCAGGGGCTGGAAATGGATGTCCCTTCCAGTTAGGATTCTATTCAGTAAATTGTAGTTTTTGACATCTGAGGATACAAGTCAAACCTCTCACACACTGAAGGCTGGCACTGTCCCTTACACTTCTTCCATTCCATCTTCCAGTATCTCAGTGATGCCTCCAAAGCTGTCCAGTCAATGACTGTGACATGACATCTCCCAAACCCCAAATTTCAAAATTCAGAACTCCCAATGTTAAGATGTCCTATTCCCTCTAAAACTATAGGAGAGAGGTGATGCAGGGGAAAGAGCACCAGTCCTGGAGTCAGGATGACCTGAGTTCAAATTCGGCTTCAGACACTTAATACTTAACTAGCTGTGAGATCAGGGGCAAGTCCCTTAATTCTGGCTGCCTCTCAATAATAATAATAATGATGATGATTACAACAACCACTCTAATGTCATATAGAAGAAAGCTGCTGATGCATTAGAACAGATATTATCTTCTAGGGTGGGAGTGGGGGGTATTATACTTAAGGTCTCCCTCCAGGAACCTCCAACTGAACCTACCAAGTGATTCCCCTTGTCCCAGAAGAGAGAGCTGTTCCATGGAAACCTATAAGTCAAAGTTTATTTTGTTTTTTGTTTTTTGCTGCAGATCACCTCATAGTTAACAGTTCTACACATTACCTTAGCATCCTGACACTGTTAATGAATTTACAATGCTTTCATATTTCCATTCTCAACACTGGTAGTACAGAATGTTTATGCCAAAATGCAGGAGGAATAGAATAGAAATCTGATTTTAAAGGAATGTTTCAGTAAGGAAAATGTAGTCTTATTGTTCACAGGCCAAGATAAAGCAAAGAAAAAAGGTACATCAATGACCCTAAACG
Organism: Myrmecobius fasciatus; assembly: GCA_023553655.1. Classification (NCBI taxonomy): domain Eukaryota; kingdom Metazoa; phylum Chordata; class Mammalia; order Dasyuromorphia; family Myrmecobiidae; genus Myrmecobius; species Myrmecobius fasciatus. Next base: position 1,634 of record JAJPUD010021467.1, on the reverse strand, counting down.
GAAAACATTTTCATAACATGTATTAATCAAGAGTATATACCACTTACGTAAAATCTTGAAGGAGAACCCGGGCAGGGAGAAAGGGCACTTCAACATTGTTCTGTTTATTCTTCCAATCTAAAATATTCACAACATCTTCTTTTTTTACTAGGAAGCCATCACAATTTCGAACAGCAGCTTCCAGCAGTACCCGTATGGAGTAAGGCAGAGCATCTGGGGTGAGAGAAAATCACTCAATTAGCTAAGGAGAAACTATCTTTACTGTGTTTCTGTTTTGTTTTGTTTTAAAGAAGCCCTGGAAAATACCACCATCCACAAGTGACTGTCTTACTAAAGGCAGATCTTCGTGGCCTCCCAAAAAAGGACACCCAAATACAGCTGCCACAAAAGCCTGGATTCTAAAATTTTAAAATTTAATCCTTTTTTAAAAATTAAGCTTTTCTCTTGCAACCTCATTAACTAAATTTAACTCATAGTTCTTAAAAAGCTTGGTTAACTAGTTTCTCAACCTACAACAGATTAAAAGTAACAATTCAAAAAGTGTTGAAGCTAGCTAATAAAAGAAACCTAATAAAACAACATGAAAATTAATGTAGAGACCCTTATTACTAAACAACAAAGAACCTTATTACTAAAGAATACAATTAATAGTGTGTAATACATGTTCATAATAATGGCACAAAATAGTTCTTTAAAAAATTTATCAATTTTACATTCAGCATTTTGTCTTTAAGTCAAGGAATAGTGTAAGTTTTTGGTTTTTTTTTTTTAAAGATTAACACCCCAAAATTGATCAAGTTAAAAGAGTCTTGACATTCTAAAGGGTAAGCTTCAATTAGCTGAACAAATCATTTAAGTGGAACACTTTAGTCACAAGCAATTCGAGAAATATAAAAAGTTTCACTATTTTCAAAAATCAGCTCAAATTTGATTTATTTTTATAGTAGATTTTGTTATTTCTCATAAATCTCAATTTGTGTATAAATTTTAATAATGATTTTAGGGAAACCCTGATGGAAGCCAGACACTCAGTGCTCTTAGAAAACCCTAACAGTATATTTTGGGCAGAGAGGAGATAAAAGAGGAAGAATAAATTATTATACCTAATTATACAAAAAACAAAGAAAGGAATATATAAATCAGCATTGCTCTTTCTCTTCATATTTTTGAAGTATACAGAGAGATATAATGCTTTTAAGGTGAGATATTTTCATTGAGAAAGAAATTTAATCACAATATGCTAATGATGGAATTTAATACTAAAGCTTATTTAAATGGACTAAAGATGCAACCTTATTTCATTTCTTATACAGTGAATACTAAAGGTCTGACTGCAATGAATATTATAAAATACTGCCTTTAAACAGTTTTCTCCTCTGCTCTGCCATTTCTCTTCCATCACATTTTTTTTCAATTTTCTGTCTTCCATCAACTTCAGGGGTACTCTTTTAGCCCTTTCCCAAATTCCCTTCCTTCCTCATTCCACCTTCAATATCTGGTTCCAACTCCCAGATGATTTGTCAAGCCAAAGACTCAAGACTAATCAAGTAAATCCAAGGCCAGTATACATAAAGAGATGCTGAGATGTTCTCAGGCAAGACTTTAACATGTTTGATTTTCAGGCAAGGCTGGCT
>JAJPUD010021465.1:0-23018 GCA_023553655.1 Myrmecobius fasciatus | reverse complement strand
TGGAAGAAATTAGGCACTGACCCACACCTAACACCATATACCAAGATAAGGTCAAAATGGATTCATGATCTAGGCATAAAGAATGATATTATAAACAAATTAGAACAATGTAGGATGGTTTACCTCTCAGACCTGTGGAGGGGGAAGGAATTTGTGACCAAAGAAGAACTAGAGGTCATCATTAATCACAAAATAGATAAGTTTGACTATATCAAGTTGAAAAGTTTTTGTACAAACAAAATGAATGCACACAACATTAGAAGGGTAACAGTAAACTGGGAAAATATTTTACATACAAAGGTTCTGATAAAGGCCTCATTTCTAAAATATATCGAGAATTGACTCAAGTATATAAGAATTCAAGCCATTCTCCAATTGATAAATGGTCAAAAGATATGAACAGACAATTTTCAGACAAAGAAATTGAAACTATTTCTGGTCACATGAAAAGGTGCTCCAAGTCACTATTAATCAGAGAAATGCAAATTAAGACAACTCTGAGATACCACTACACACCTGTCAGATTGGCTAAAATGACAGGAAATGATAATGATAACTGTTGGAGGGGATGTGGGAAAACTGGGACACTAATATATTGTTGGTGGGACTGTGAACGGATCCAACCATTCTGGAGAGCAATTTGGAGCTATGCTCAAATAGTTATCAAACTGTGCATACCCTTTGACCCAGCAGTGTTTCTACTGGGCCTATATCCCAAAGAGATTTTAAAGGAGGGAAAGGGACCCACATGTGCAAAAATGTTTGTGGCAGCCCTTTTTGTAGTGGCAAGAAACTGGAAATTGAAAGGATGCCCATCAGTTGGAGAATGGCTGAATAAATCATGGTATATGAATGTTATGGAATATTATTGTACTGTAAGAAACGACCAACAGGAGGATTTCAGAGAGGACTGGAGAGACTTGCATGAACTAATGCTGAGTGAAATCAGCAGAACCAGGAGAATATTATACACAGCAACAAGACTATACTATGATCAATTTTGATGGACGTGGTTCTCTTCAACAATGATGTGATTCAAACCAGTTGTTCAGCAATGAAGATAGTCATATACATCCAGAGAGAAGCCTGTGGGAACTGAATGTGAACCACAACACAGCATTTTAACGCTTTCTGTGAATATTTCCATGCATTTTGTTTTCCTTCTTATGTTGTTTTTTCTTCTTCTCTTTCTAGATCTGATGTTTCTTGTGCAGTAAGATAACTGTATAGATATGTATACATGTATTGTATTTGTCATATAATTTATCCTATTTAGCATGTATTGGATTACCTGTCATCTAGGGGTGGGGAGTGGGGGGAAGGAGGGGAAAAGCTTGGGAAAAAAAGTTTTTGCAAAGGTTATTGTGGAAAAATCACTCATATGTTTTGTAAATAAAAAGCTTTATAAAAAAAGAGGAAGAAAAAAAATGCTATTGTTGCTGTTTATTTTACCATGGTCATATCTTGATTTAATCTGCTTCACCATATTGAATGTACAATCACAATGTTAACAAAAAGCAGTTAAGAGGCATATTTGGTCTTGAATAAAGAAAAATTTCCCAAAAGTTAGTGACATACAAAATAGAATAGAGTTCCTCAAGGAACAGCAGATTCATTCATTGAGGACTTTCAAGAAATGTCTGGGTGTTTGATCAGTTTTGGAATGTGGGTTGTACAGGATGGTCTTTGAAATTCCTTTCTATATTTCTGGATATATTTTGGTGACACCATCAGGATGCATTTTTACTTACAACCAAATATCCTATGAAGCATATATTAAGGTTATATAAAATTAATAACAGCAACCCTAATTATTTAAAAACAGATTTCATTAAATAAAAAGAAACTTGCCTCATAAGGAAAAGTCATACATAAGTGAAAATTATGAGGGATGACTCTTTGGAAATGCCAGATATTGAACTGAATCTGGAAGGGAAATCAGTCAATGGACACTACTGTATGCCATGTACTTTGCTTAATGTTAGGTTGAAATACATGGATTAACATAAAGGAATAATGAGAAGGATATCAGGAAAAGATTGATTCCTTTTTCCTGAGATTACAAATAAGATTCTCATGATCAAAATATCTGAAAAGTGGTATTCGGAGGTAAGGAAAGAGTAAGTGAAGACACTTAAAATCTCCAGTCCAGACCTGATGTAATGATTTCAGTAGGACAAACAAAAAGTCCTTTATGTAATCTTTACTAAGTATGACATAATAATTAACCTTTAGCTTGAAAAATTTATAACTTGCTCAGGAGGTTAAAACATATTTAAAAAAACTAGTAGGCAATACATAACTGGAATCTATAAAACCACACTGAAACAAAAAAAAATAATGATATTTCTATTTTATAAAGTCTAAAAAAGATGCTTAGGAATGGTCAGGTTAAAATGTAGTTACTGAAAGAAGAAATAATTGGAAAGTGTGGATTCCTAAACATTATTTAATTCTAACCTTTAGTTGCTCTAAGTAGTGCCTTTACCCTCCTTTCAGTTGCTAATCTTGATTAAAAATAGAAATCTTTTAAGATTTTTGGTCACTACTAAAATTTTAAAACTTTTGGTATATTCTTTCCCTCATATCTTATGTTTCTCCATTTTTTATTCAGAAATCTCATATAAGAAGTGAAGGAGAATTAAAATTTTACCAAACAAAAACATGGCAAAAATAAAAAACCTCACTTACTTCACCAAAAAATCTGTTACTAAAGAACACAAAGCTAACAGAAATAATGAGGAGGAGGAGGAGGAAGAAGGATTACAGCCAGCAAGTGATTTGGAAGCAGGTAAACAGTTGCCATTTATTTATGGAGATGTTCCTCCAGAAATGGTGTCAGAACCCTTAGAAGACCTGGACCCATATTACAGGGATAAAAATGTAAGTATTTATTTTGAACATTGGGAAAATTCTTTTGTTTTACCCTCTATGTATGAAAAAGTTAGGATTAAAATATAATTGTATTTGAATATTTTATATAAAATTGTGAATATTGAATTATTTAAATATTCAACTACATCAAGCTTACTTTCTTACATCAAAATCAGTTTTGTAAATGATATTTTGATTCCTTTGCTTTTAAAGTGTAATACGGGATGGGAGTTAGAACTGACTAATGGTCTGCTCTTTCTAGTGGTAATCCAAGTTGTATGCTTATGCATCCTGCTTTTGGTGAAATGACCTAGGTTTAAATCCTGGCTCTTCTACTTACTCCAACTATTTTCTTGGACAAACTATTTAATATCTTTGTGCCTCATTTTCCTCAAATGCAAAGTAGTCAAAATGGCATCTGAGGTATTTTTGAACTCAAAATTTATAATCCCATAATTTTTTATCTGGAAAATCTTCAAAGTTTTTTTTTTAATTTATGATTTTAATCATATGTTATCAACTTATCACAGTGTGTTAGCTCAGAATAGTGTATAGTATAGTTTAGTGACAAACTTAAGAGTCAGGAAAGACTGGGTACAATCCAACTGGCAAATGACCTCTATAAATTGACCTCTCAACCATTCTCATTTAACTCTTCGGAGACTGTATCTCCTTATCTGCAAAATACATATATAATGATTTTTAAGGTCCCTCTAAGCTCTAAATGTGATCCTAAGATCATTTAGCATCTGTATGAACACCTTTGATGAGAAAGTTATAATGCACAGACAGTCTGTTTCATTTTCTGACAGCTGTAATTGTAAGAAAGCTTTTCATAGAATCACATTTCAAATGCAGAAGTGACCTTACAGATGGTCTAGTTGAGCTAATACCTGAAAAGGAGCATTTCTATAACAAATACAAGTGGCTACCAAATTTTTGCTTGAGTGATTTTAGTAAAATAAGAACCTATTCTAACCTGAGATAGCCATATTTCATGATGGAGTAATTTTATTGCTAGGAATATTTTAATTGCACCAAGTTTAAATTCATCACTGAAATTTCCTCTTCTTACTTTTAATTATCTACTCTACAAACAAACAAAACATATCTAGGCACCATACTAAATGACATAGCCCTTTAAAATACTTCAAAATATTGATCATCTTATATTTTCAAAATCAAACGTCCTTAATTCCTTGTTTTTGTTGTTCAGTAGTTTCAGTCATGGCTTGTTTTTCATGATCACAAAGGTGTTTTCTTGGCAGAGTAATAGATTAGATATTCTTTAAACATTTTTCTCGTGTTGATTTCTTAAAAGTCCACTTTTAAAATTGCTTTACAGTTGCAGAGCACTTTATATATATTTATTTCATTACAGAACAAGCAGAGAGCTCAGTAAATGGATTACTGGGCTTAGAGTCAGGAAGACCTGAGTTCAAATCCAGATTTAGAGACTTTTTTTGGTTTGTGATTCTAGACAAGTCACTTAATCTCTGTTTGCCTTACTCCACTGGATAAAGAATTGGCAAACTGTTCTTGTACTTTTGCCAAGAAAACCTGATGAGGGGTCATGATTGAACAGCAACAGTAACAACAATGATCAATCCATATTAAACATGAACATGTTAGGAATGAGTAAAATGTTAAGTTTTAATTTTTATTTTCATTCTCTATCTTTCCTCCTGCAGACCTTCTTAGTATTGGATGAAAGGAAAACAATCTTCAGATTCAATGCTACTCCAGCCTTAAACATTTTAACTCCTTTCAATCTGATTAGAAGACTATCTATTAAGGTTTTAGTAAATTTATATCCTTTTCCAAGGGTTCATTGGCAGGGTTGCTATTTTAATATAAAAACAAAATAATGTTAAATAAATACAACTCTGTTACATCATCAAAATATTGCTTTTAGTCTTTTTTCCCACTCTAAAAGAATCTCTAGTTTTACTTCATTCATTGCCTTTTAATCGAATAAGAAAACAAAAAAGATAGTTAGCAAGTGTAATGTATTTAGAACTGAACCTAGTGGCAGGAAGAACTGGATCCAGTCTCAAATATTTAGTAGATATATAGTCCTGGAAAAGTCATTTAAACTCTGGTTGCCTCACTTTTATCATCCATAGAAATGGAGAAAATAATAGTACAGCCTCTTAGATTTATTGTAAAGAAAATAAACTTAAATGATATTTGTAAAAGGCTTTCAAATCTCATAATGCTACATAAATGCTAGTTATTATTATGATAACTTTCATGTCAGTATTGTACATTGATAAATAGGTGTGCTAAATTGGGAAAAACTTCAAATATCTATCATATTATCGATGACTGCAAAGTTGAGTGAAAAGAATTCTTGAAAGTTGTTTGCTAATTCTTTAAAGTGAGAAGTTATAGGGTATTAGCTTTTAGATGAAAGCCCTAAGCACCTATATAGAAAATCTGTAACATGATTTATCATTTTACTTTCCTTGATTCTCACATACCCTGTTCAACATATTTATCATGGGTACTTTTGTGATCAACTGTTTATTTTTGACAATGCATACATCTCCAACCTGGGCAAAGACTTTAAAGTAAGTGGCAAAGTAACATTAAAAATGCATTTATATTGTTAATGGAACCTTGTATTCTTTTCCCTTACACAAAGTTGCTTATTCCTCTGTTTTCTGTGTTTGTTTCCCTTGTGATTTAATTGAAAATTTGTCTATATATTTTCACTTTCAGAAACATGAGTAGTGTTTTTTTGTTGTTATTTAGCATTTTATTTTTCCTAATTACATGTGAAAAGAATTTTCAGTATTCATTTAACAAATTTTAAATTCTAGATTCTCAACCTCCCTTCATCCTTCCCCATCCTCCTTATGAAGAAGGCAAGCAATTTGATATAATTTATACATATGTAATCATTCAGTTTAAAAAAACAAACTATGATTTGATGTGTATTCAGACAACATCACTTATTTTCTCTGGGGATGGATAGCATGTTTCCTCATAAACCCTTCAGAATTGTCTTGGATTGTTATATTGCTGATAATAGCAAAGTCACTCACAGTTGGCCATCTTACAATATTGTTGTTAGATGTTATTCTAGTTCTACTCATTTCACTTTGCATCACTTCATGTAAATTTTTCCAAACTTTTTTGAAAGCATCTTGCTCATCATTTTTTATAATAATAGTATCCCATTGCAATCATATACAGCACCTTGTAAAGCCATTCCCCAAGTGATGGGCATTCCCTCAGCTTCCAATTCTTTGCCACCAGAAAAGAACTGCTGTATGTATTTTTGTACATACAAACAGTTCTATAACCCTTTATTCTACACAATAGACAAATCAGTTCACAACTCCACCATCAATGCAATAGTGTTTCAATTTTCTCACATCCTCTCCAACATTTGTCATTTTCCTTGTCTCTTCTATTAATCAATCTAATAGGAATGGGGTAGTGTCTCAGAATTGTTTTAATTTTCTTTCCTCTAATTAATAGTGATTTAAAGCATTTTTTTCATATAACTAAATATATCTTTGCTTTAGCTGAAATTTTTATCATTTGTCAGTTGGAGAATGACTTACTTTTATAAATTCGTCTCTATTTTCTCCTTATATTTAAGAAATGAAGCATTTATCAGGGAAACATTTTTAATTTTTTTTCAGTTATGATGGCTAAGTGTACTTTCCTCCAACCTATTTCTCCTCTATTTATTTTCCTTTCTCTTTCTCTCCTTTCATGCAGTTTCTCCTCAAAAGTGTTTTGATTCTCACTATCACCTCCCTCAATCTGCCTTTCTTTCTATCAGCTCCACCCTTCTATTGTCCCTTTTTCTTTCTACTTTCCTAGAATACATAAGGTAAGAGAGGGTAAGATGGGTTTCTATAACCAATTAAGTGTGTATATTATTCCCTATTTGAATCAATTCTGATAGTAAGTTTAAAGAATTCCCTGGCATCTCCCCCAGATTTCTCTCCACTGCAAAAAGCTTTTTCTTGCCTTTTTTATGTGAGATATTTTATCCCATTCTATCTTTCCCTTTCACTTTTTCATAGTAAATTCTTCTTTCTCAACCCTAATTTTATTTTTTAAAGATATCATTCTTGCATATTCGACTTACACCTGTTTTCTCTCTATATATATATACTCTTAACAGCCCTAATAATTGAAATGTTCTTATTGGTTTCAATTATCATTTCTTATGTAGAAATCTAGACAATTTAATCTCAGTAAGCCCCCTATAATTTCCCTTTTCAATCTACCTTTTTATGCTTCTTTTGACTTAGATTTGAAATTTAGATTTTCTATTCAACTCTGGTTTTTTCATCAAGAATGCCTGCCTCTAAGTCTTCTATTTAATTGAATATCATTTTTCCTTCTGAAGGATTAAAGTGTTTTTGGGGGGTAGGTGATTCTTAATTGTAATCCTAACCTTGTTTTTTTTTGCCCTTTAGATTATCAATTCCAAGCCTTCGGGTATTTTAACATAGAAGCTGCTAAATCTTGTGTTATCTTGACTGTGGCACCTAGATACTTGAATTGTTACTTTCTAGCTGCTTGCAATATTTTCTCCTTAATCTGGGAGCTCTGGAATTTGACTGTTATATTCCTAGGCACTTTTATTTGGAGATCTCATTCAGGAAATAATTGGTGGAGTCTTTCCATTTTGAGTTAATCCTCTGATTCTAGAATATCAGGACAGTTTTCCTTTATAATTTCTAGAGAGATAATGTGTAAGTGCTTTTTTCCTAATTTTTAAAAATCAGTCATTCAGGTAGTTCAATAATTTTTAAATTATCTCTCCTAGATCTAAGTTCAAGATTAGTTTTTTCCAATGAGATATCTCATATTTTCTATTTCTTTCATTATTTTGGTTTTGGTGGATTGTTGATGTCTCATAAAGTCATTAACTTCTACTTACTCAATTGTAATTTTTAAAAATTTATTTTAGTTTTAAAAAAATAAGAAAAAAGAAAAGGAATACAAAACAAAAGAAAACAAGAGAAAAGAGGATATTATGTTCTCATGACAGAACATCAGGGAGGATTCAAAATATATAGCAATTAATTTTCAGTTCACATATACATATGTATATACATACATATATATATATACACACACAGAATAAATTATATTTTGTCCATCTTTTCTTTACTTCCTTCTAAACTGTTCATTTATTCTCTGCTTTACACCATTATTTTTGCTTTGTTCTTTTTGAATTTTTTATTTTCCCCACTTTCCTCAAACATATAGATATGGAAGTATATATTTATGTATACACATACATATGTGTGTATATATGTATGTGTGTATGCACGTGTGTGTACATATACACACAGACACACACACACATACCACTCCATCCCCACACACATATAAACTCACTAGGTCAACAGACCTTTCTTCATGATTTTCTTGTGTCACTTTTATTTCTCTTCCCATCTTTTCCTCTACTTCTCTTATTTGATTTTTAAAAACCCTTTTGAGCCCTTCCATGGCCAGGGGGCCAATTCATGTTTTACTTGGAACTGTTCTGTTTATAGAAGTTTTTATTTTGTTGTCTTATGAGTGTGTATTTTTTAGCTTTCTTGTTACCATAGAACTTTCTATAGTCAGAATTCATTTTTCCATTATTTTTCTTGACTTTTAACTCTTTGCTAAAATGGGATTCTACTTTCATTGTAGGGTGCATTGTCGTAGGGTGCATTGTCCTAAGCAATATGTTTATTTGTAGGTCTTTTCTGAGACACTTCTATGAATCTGTAAGTTTTCAGTTCTTCCAAGATGAAAATCTGAGAAGAGTGTTTACTATTCTCTTGGTCTGTATTCTAGTTTGTGAGTGTCCACAAGCACTATTTTCTGCCTTGGAATTCTGATAAGTGTCTCTGTTTTATTGTGACTATGACCTCTGCTGTATTGGTGCTCTGCTCACCATTGGACTTTCACCCAGGACTGTAACCTTAATCAAGCTATAGACAAAGCAAGAGTCCTGAATCTTGTGCCAGCAAACAGCCCTTTTTAATCTCCTTCTGACAATTATTTGACCCCCTAACTTTCTGTGAGATTGGAGCTCTAAAACATCCACTTCTACTGTTAATTCAGTTGCTCCCAAAGGCTTTTATTGATTTGCTAGAGCTTAGATTGTGCTGGTGCAGTCTATGCCAGATTCTTCTTTACTTTCACCCCTATATGACAGACATTTCCTGCAGACCTTCTAAGTTGTTTTTGGCTAGATTATTTCACCCTGATCTTTTATAGGTTCTGCTGCTCCATAATTTGTTTGAAGGAATTATTTAAAAGGAATTATTGAAGGATTTTACCTTTTCTCCACCCTCTTGGCTCCACCTTCCTGAGTGGTCAACATTTGTAATATTACAGGGAAATTAGTAAATTGCCTAATAAGCTTCAGTTTTTCCCATATTTTTTATGAAAGAGGGAACTACTTAGAACTTTATTCTTGTCCATAATCCTTTTTTCCCTAGTAAATTTATTTATTTTAATACACATTACTTTATGTATTATGTTGGGAGGGAAAAAGAGGAAAAGAGAAAAACCATGGGGGAAATTAAAAAAACAGAAAAAAGAAGTGATGATTTACAGTCAGTTTCCTTAGTTCCTTTTATGGATGCAGATGACATTTTCTGTTGAAGTCTATTGGGATTGCTTTGGATCTTGTTTATAAGCCTAATTCTGTTCATAGCTAATGTTTGAGCAGCTTCATCAATATTTTTTCTTACTAATATTGTAATGTGTTAACACATACATATTCCCCTCCACTTCACAATTCCTTTTAAAATTTTGATTTTTGTTAAAGCTTCCTAAGCATGTTCTTGTCCTTATTATTTCATCCCTTGCTATGATAGTAAAGGAAAATATGGTTAGTACTGTGTGTACTTACTTAAAAATTTTGCCTTTGTCATTCTTCCTTCTAGTGTATTTGTGAATACTTTCTTTCAGGTTACCTTTCATTGGATTATATACATTTGAAGTACTTGTAAAAATCTTGGCAAGAGGTTTTGTTATGGGACCTTTCACATTCCTAAATAATCCCTGGAACTGGTTTGATATTCCTATTCTTACAATGGCGTAAGTAAGATTCATAGGAAATAAGCAGTGTGACAAAAGGGAAACAAGATTTTTCTTCATATAAAATTTCTGCATCTAAAGATATTATATGGGGGCAGCTTGGTAGTGCACTGGATAGAGCACCAGCCCTGAAGTCAGGAGGACCCGAGTTCAAATTTGGCCTCAGATACTTAACACTTCCTAGCTGTGTGATCCTGGACAAGTCACTTAACCCCAAGTGCCTCAGCAAAAAAAGCAAAAATTTTTAAAAAAAGAATATTATATGAACCATGATATCCAGATCTTAAATTTTTCGTTTGATACATTTAATGAACTCCAGATGATTTATCTTTATTATCAATTTTAATCTTCAGAATTTGGGTAAGCAGTGGTTATAAGTAAGGTTTAGGGCTTGTTGGTTTGTTTTGTTTTCTTTTACAAATTGGGGAAAATATGTGATTTGTGTCCTATGAAAGTTACCATGAGAAAATGGAATAAGAATCCTGGGAATAATTGGCACTGAGTCCTTGATTCCCAGCCTATTGATACTTTTGTTAGTTTACATTTCTTAAGTGTTAACAAATATCCTAAAATTCAGATACAATCCTAGGAAAAGTTTCTACTACTGCTATAAAGTTTCTTAATATAAATGTGTATATATTGGACTTAATGTATTTAACAAATTTATTTTTCATAGTTTTTGAAAGATGCATATTTTCCATTTTTGTTTGACAGAACTAGCATAAAGAGCTTTGTCAAACATTAATTTTTATCCATTACCCCAACAATAAAATAAAATTTATTTAGATTTAATATCTTAACCAAAGAAACAGCAACATATATAAATCATTGCTGCTACTGTGATGGATAGAGATTGTACTTGGATTCAGAAGGTCTGAGTTTGAATCCTGACATTTATACTTAAAAGATGGACAGACCTGACCAAAACATTTTTTTTCTCCCACGTCCTGTTTTATAATATATAAAATGGATTTCATGATATGATCCACTTTATAGGATTGCCTTGAAGGTCAAGTAAGATAGCTACTGAGCAAGCAACAAGCATTTATTAAATACATGTTACATGCTAATCAATGTAGTTATATCTGTAAAATGGTTACAAACTTTAGAACTCTATATAAATGATACGTATTACATTTTTACACTCACCATACTTATATAGGAAACTAAGAATATTTTCATTCCATAGTCACTACCAACAGCACTCCCTTTAGTTGCAGAAATGGATTATTAAAAATTCAGGGAGTTTTGAGCTTGAAAGAATTTGAGAACATGTAGTCCTGACCTCATTTTTTTCATATGAGGAAATTAAAGTTCATGGAGGTGAAACTACTTACTGAAAGTCACCCAACTAAAGGTGGCACAACTTGAAGACTTCGTAGTCTAGCAAATCTCATCTTTCATTGCACAATACTGTCTTTTGAAGCTCTTTTGTTTATATATATTTTTTAGAATTTCTGAAATTTTTTTTTTATTTCTTCAAAGTACCTGACAGTTATATTCTTAGGGATAATAAAATGAAATAGAATGGGTGATATTTATTACATATTATTAATCAATACCAACAGCAATAATAATACACTCACACAGTGTTCCACATAATAAAATATATCATCTGATTATCACAGTAGAAGTTGGCATATTTTAACCATTTTACAAATGGGTAGAATGAGACTGAGTGAAACCTAATGATTTTGCCCAGTGTCCTAATATTTGAACGAGGCTTCCAATTCTATTACTCCTTTTTTTTTTCTTTAACAAAATCTAGTTATTGAGCTTAAACAAAAAGAAGACTTTTTGTGGGATTGAAAATGGGCAGATTCTGGAGAAACATAATAACTACATTGAAAAATTTCATGGGCTATCATGTGGAAGAGGGAGATTTTTTTTTTTATGCTTAACCTTAAAGGGCAGAACTAGGAGCCCTTTGGAGATAGAGTTCCCCCTCAATGGTTGTTTCTGAATAAAGGTTAGATGAGATAGAGAGGATTTTTATTCCATCTTTGATCTAATTTACTTCTAAAGGCCCTTCCGATTATGTAATTCTGGCTATTTCCATTCTATTAAATATTAAATATTAAAAAATAATAAAATACAAAATTTATTCTACTACATTCAAAAAACAATGCCTGAAGATAAAAGTTTATTAAGTTTAAAATACCATTAAAAGCCTGTTAAATAATGCTACTAGGTGCCTTTGAAACTCTAAATTTTGTATAACTCTTAACTTAATTCCACAGGTATTTGTGCATATTTATAAATCTGTTCCAAGATTCAGCTCTTGGCATTTTCTCTATATTCAGAATTGTGAAAGCTATTTCTCTAACTTCAGGTAAGAAAGGATTGATATGAATTATTTGTATCTTTATTTCCTTTACTTTATGTGTGTTGGGGTTGAAAAAAAAGCTGATGTGTTAGTGTGTCATCTCTCCTTACCACAACTATCATTTGACACACTATATTTGCATTGGGAAACATTTTTGTTTAGTTGTGACTGATTCTTTGAGACCCTGTCTGGGATTTTCTTAGCCACAATAGTGGAGTTGTTTGCCATTTCCTTCTCAAGCTCATTTTATAGATGAGAAAATTAAGGCAACCAAGGTTAAGTGACTTGCTCAAGTGTCTGAGTAAATGTCTTATGCCAGATTTAAATTCATGAATATGAATTTTTCTGACTCCAGACTGAGCATTTGATGTACTGTACTACTTATCTGCCAGGGAAACCTAGACTTGTTCAAAGCATAGAGTCCTTCTATGTTACCCAGTTCAACTTCCTTATTTGACAAATGAAGAACTGAGGCCCACAACAGTTAAGTAATGTGCCAAGACAACAGTAAATACCTTTGAAAGGATTCTAATTCAGGGTCTACATCACTCCCAAGTTCAGTACTCTATCCAATCATGAAATTTTAGTTGTTTCTTTTGATATCTGTTCCTTTGGGATTTGAGCCCAGGTATCCTCTACATATAAATCTAATACTATTTTTGTTGTACTAGACTTGGAAAACTATCAGCTTTTGCAGGAAAAAAAACTAGATTAAACATTAATATCTTGTTAAAGTAAAAGAACTACATGATAAAGGATGGTATAATGACAAAGCATATGGATTTGGGACCAAATACCCTGGGTTCAAATATCAGACTAATTAGATAAAATATGTATGTGACTGGGGTTCCCTTCTTTTTCAACTCTGAAACTGGGGGCAGCTAGGTGGTGCAGTGGATAGAGCACCAGCCCTGAAGTCAGGAAGACCTGAGTTCAAATCTGATCTCAGACACTTAACACGTCCTAGCTGTGTGACCTTGGGCAAGTCACTTAACCCCAATTGCCTCAGCAAAAAAAGCAAAAAAAAAAAAAAAAAAAAAGAACTCTGAAACTGAACTTCTGGAACTTTTTTTTTCTGACTTGGATTTTGAGAGGGTAGGGTATGAGAATAATAGATGGTAAAGGATACATTTTCATCATGATTCTTATTCCTTGATAGTTATATTAGCAAAAATAAGAATAATAAGTTAATGTATTTTAACTGGGAAATTATTCTTTACATACATAGCATTGACTCTCTGATCAAAACCAACCTTTAAGATTTAAAGGTATGAATTTTCAGGTCTACATAAAAGACATAGAGTTTAAAATTTTTAGAGGTGTTCTATCAACTGAAAATTTAAAAAAATGAAGAGAATAATTTATAATTTTGCTGAGTGAAAAAGAGGAAATTTCAATTCACTCAGTGAAATTGAATTATTAATGTAGAAATTTTTTATTACTAAGTTGAGAAAGAATTTCCTGAAGAACCCCAGAAAGTACCTTTGCAGTATGAGTACCATAGTGGAAAAAATGCTACATTTGTAGATAGAAAGACTTGGGTTCCAATTCATTTTGTGACCCTTACTAGTTGTGTAACCATTAACAAGCCATTTAAGCTCCCTTAAGCTTTTTCTCTTTATCTGCAGAATGAGAATACCTGCATTAACCATGTCAAAGGGTTATTGTGAGGCTCAAATAAAATGAAGAATGTGAAATAACTTGCAGATCTGAAAAACTTGATGTTGTTGTAAAATTCAATAAATTGTATCATAATTGAAAACTTTTTTCATTTTGTTAGGAATTAAAGTTCAGCATTTTTTTTGTTGCTTTAACAACATCCCATTAACAGGTGTTCCATTTTTTATTCATTAACCAGTTAAATGAATGATTACTCTCTATATGAGGAAGTCCTAGCAAGCAGCTTATTAATTTGGGTATTCAAGCTAGTTTTTAAAGGAATATTTTGCCACAAGAGATAATATCTAATAACATTCACAATAAACAGATAAATTCAGACATTAATTTGAAACATTCATTGAGAGCTAAGTCATTTGGTTTACATAGTCATTGGTTTGAAACACTAACATCTTTTCTAATAGGTGAGAAAGTTTATAATGCATCTACTCTGATCTTTTATTTCATCCTAGTATTGCTACTTACCACTTTTGTTTTCAGGCCCAAGAACTGTTGTACGGACAATGACTTGGTCAGTGAAGATGTTTTCTCAGACAGTGATCCTGATTGTATTTTGCCTGAGTGTCTTTGCTGTCATGGGAATGCAACTATTTATGGGCAAACTGAAACAGAAATGTCTGCGATGGCCTCAAGAAGAGGGAAATGTCACTGAGATGCCTTGGGACAATGAAGGTAAGTGTAACTACTCTGAAAACATGTAGGCTTCCAGCAAATGTACTAATGCCAGTTACCAGATAAATCATAATCAATCAAATGAATTAACTAAACTGGGTTAGAATCTCTATCAGTTTTACTTTTTAAATTAGTTGTTCCTTTCCCATTTGAATTGAAAAGATTTGATTTTTTTCCCTACAGATAATTCAAATTAAGAAAAATAAACAAGGGAATTATCCTGCAAAATCTGTCATAAAAAGACAAAAAGAAAATAGGTTTTAATGCTATATAAGAAAGACTGAAATTGGTCCTTACAGAGAGTTCTTTCCAAAAGGACAACAATGCATTTGTCTTTTAAAAATTAAACTTGCTAAGGTACCATGAAATACATGATAGTATAGGTTTCAAATTGGGAGACTTAAAGTTTGGGATCAAGTTCTAGTATGTTCTGTATGACTGGCATTTAACTTTGAGGTACTTGTTCTTTATCAGCAAAAGAGATGCTTAATAATATGTCCTATCTTATAAGATTGTCCTTTTTTATTTTTTTAATAAAATACTTTGTAAATCTGAAAGTAATCTGAAAAGAATTTTAAAAATCATTTTATCTATTTTAGAAATGAATTCCTTAAGCTGTTATGCCATTTCCCATCTCTCCTGGGTATACTCAATTTTTTATCGTCTTTTTGGAAAATGAATATATTTTGCTTTTCTATCTCCAGATTTCCTAGTGTATCCTCCCTCCTTCCCTGTAACAGAACAAAGATAAATTGGGGGAGGGAAAGAAATCAAGTAAAAAAGAATGGATAGGAAAACATTAGAAGCACTTTCAATAAATGCAGAAGTAAAGTAAGGATGATTTTCCCTTTTTTTTATTTTCATGACATTCCTTAAACAACAAATATTGGCTTTTGTGTTGTATTTCTCTGTTTATTTACATATTTAGCTTTATTTTACAAAACAACTTACCTACTTGAATGTTTAACACCAAACATTTTCCTTTCCACTGAAACAAAAAGATTTCAAAATAAATAGGAATAAAATTACAGTGAAAAACTCTACAAATAAGAATATTACAAGTTCTGCAACTGCTCTACTTGGTAGCAGCTCCAAATCATGATTAAGACAGACCTTTATTTTTAAATGGATTTTAATTACAAGGATGCATTGTTATTTCTCATTAAAACTATACCCAAGTATGTAAATTATTTTTCCAAATTTCTTCATTGTTATGAACTTTAAAATCATGTATGAACACAAATATTTTCACATATGAATTAGGGACTATATACATATATGTATTTACATATATGTATATATTTATAGTTATGAGACAACATAATCATTGTCTTACTTATCAGTGTCTCTAAGCTTTCTTCTGCTCTGCTTAGTATATTTTATAAAGTTTTCATTGACTTTTTTTTCTTCTCTATCAACCTCATCTCCCCAAAATGTTCTTTCTTATTAAAAAGTTATATAGTTAAATAAAATAAATTCCCTGCTCATGTCTGAAAACACTTTACTTTTTGCCCTCACGGTATACCTTCTCACAGGTTAGAGGTAATAAGTAGGCCTCTTTATCTGTTTTCTGGAATCATAATTAGTCATTGCATGGATAAAAATTTTAAAGATTTTTTTCTATCATTTTTATCAAATAAGAGAAAGCAGCCAGATATTGATGAATTCTTAATGTCCATAAAGGTATAAAATATAATATCAGAGTCTAATATACAAAACAAAATGGAAAAGAAAATCTTGAATTTTATGTTCTTCACAGGAGCCTAGCTTCCTTCCATTTTAGTTACTGTGAATGGAGCAAAATGATTTTTTTTTCTGCTCTTCTTTCCCATTAGACATGGCTTCATATTGATTCCATTAAAAGTTTGTTTTTTGACAGGGAGAGATAAAAATCAATATAGAAAAAAGATCACTAATTTCTCTCCACCTTTTTTAAGGTATCCTCTGATCCATTTATAAAATTTGTAATCTAGATTAGGAAGGAGGTAAAGGGAAGAAGAAACAAGGAGAGGAGAGAGGTAGAGGGGAAGGAAGCAGAGAAAGATAAAGAGAAAAGATATAGAAACACCACAACTTGTTCCTAGGAAGTAGAGGAATATTTTTTTTAATTAAAAAAATTCTATCCATCATTCTGTCCTTTATCCTTTTCTTCATTTCCTTGTCATCACTTTCTTCATAAATATCTTTAAAACCTTTTACCTTTTCTTCATTTCTATCATTATCATCTCTTCCCTCTCCATGTTTCATCATTGTTCAGTCATTTCAGTCATATTTTATTCTTACTAACTGCATTTTGGAGTTTTCTTGACAAAGATACTAGAGTGGTTTGCCATTTTCTTCACTAGCTCATTTAAAGATGAAGGACTGAAGCAAACAGGGTTAAGTGACTTAAGTGGTTAAGGATAACACAGCTAATGTCTGAGTTCGTGAAGATAAGTCTTCTTATTCCAGGCTCAGTCCTTTATCCACTGGGCAACTTAACAGAAAATAAATAGTACTTTAAAGTTAGATAAAATGTTAATGATTCATCTCTTATAATTCTTCTACTTGAATCAGAATGGCCAAATAAATCATATTTAAGAATACTTTGATACTTTTTTTGTTGTTTCTTCTGGCTGATGTTATTCAGGATCTACAAGTATTTTATTAATTCCTTCCCAGATTTCCATTTTATTTCAATTGAGTTTGAGGAGAGAGCTCCATTTTTATTAGGAAGAAACTCCTCAAAGGAAATTAATTTATTTATTTTTATTAAAGCTTTTTATTTACAGAACATGAGTGAATTTTCTACATTGACCTTTGCAAAACTTTTTTTTGGATCCAAGCTTTTCCATTCCTTCCCCCCCAGCCCTAGATGAGAGGTAGTCTAATACATGTTAAATATTTTAATTTATATGACAAATCCAATATATGTATTCATATCTATACATTTATCGTACTACACAAGAAAAATCGGATATAAAAAGAGAAAAAAAACAAACAACCTAAGAAGGAAAACAAAATGCAAGGAAATATTCACAGAAAGCGTTAAAATGCTGTGTTATGGTCCACACTCAGTTCCCACAGGCCTCTCTCTGGATGTATATGACTATCTTCATTGCTAAACAATAGGAACTGGTTTGAATCATTATTGTTGAAGAGAACCATGTCCATCAGAATTGATCATCATATAGTCTTGTTCCTGTATATAATGTTCTCTGGTTCTGATCATTTCACTTAGCATCAGTTCATGCAAATCTCTCCTGGCCTCTCTAAAATCATCCTGCTGGTTGTTTCTTACAGAACAATAATATTCCTTAACGTTCAAATACCATAATTTATTCAGCCATTCTCTAATTGTTGGGCATCCATTCAGTTTCCAGTTTCTTGCCACTACAAAAAGGGTTGCCACAAACATTTTTGCACATGTGGGTCCCTTTCCCTCCTTTAAGGTCTCTTTGGGATATAGGCCCAGTAAAAACACTGCTGGGTCAAAGGGTATGCACAGTTTGATAACTCTTTGAGCATAGTTACAGATTGCTCTCCAGAATGGTTGGATCCATTCACAGTTCCACCAACAATGTATCAGTGTCCCATTTTTTCCCACATCCCCTCCAATATTCATCATTATCTTTTCCTGCCATCTTAGCCAATCTGACAGGTGTGTAGTGGTATCTCAGAGTTGTCTTAATTTGAATTTCTCTGATCAGTAGTGATTTGGAGCACCTTTTCATGTGACTAGAAATAGTTTCAATTTCTTCATCTGAAAATTGTCTGTTCATATCTTTTGAACATTTATCTATTGGAGAATGGCTTGAATTCTTATATATTTGAGTCAATTCTCTACATATTTTAGAAGTGAGGCCTTTATAAGAATCTTTGAATGTAAAAATGTTTTCCCAGTTTATTGCTTCCCTTCTAATCTTGTCTGCATTCATTTTGTTTGTACAAAAACTTTTTAACTTGATCTTGTGAAAGTTATCTATTTTGTGATTAATGATGATCTCTAGTTCTTCTTTGGTCACAAATTCCTTCCTCCTCCACAGATCTGAGTGATAAACCATCCTACATTGTTCTAATTTGTTTATAATATCATTCTTTTTGTCTAGATCATGAATCCATTTCAACATTATCTTGGTATACAGTGTTAAGTGTGGGTCAGTGCCTAAGTTCTTCCATACTAGTTTCCAATTTTCTCAGCAGTTTTTGTCGGATAGTTTTTATCCCAAAAGCTGGGATCTTTGGATTTATCAAACACTAGATTCCTATTGTCATTGACTATTTGTCCTGTGAATCTAACCTATTCCACTGATCCACTATTCTGTTTCTTAGCCAGTACCAAATGGTTTTGATGACCACTGCTTTATAATATAGTTTTTATTGAACCATCCCTGCATTCCTAGTATAAATCCTACTTGGTCATGGTGTATTATTCTGGTGATGATTTTCTGTCATCTCTTTGCTAATATTTTATTTAATATTTTGGCATCAATATTCATTAGGGAGATTGGTCTATAATTTTCTTTCTCTGTTTTTGTTCTACCTGGTTTAAGTATCAATACCATGTCTGTGTTATAAAAGGAATTTGGTAGGACTCCGTCATTCCATATTTTTCAAAGTAGTTTATGTAATATTGGAGTTAATTGTTCTTTAAATGTTTGGTAGAATTTACATGTAAATGCATCTGGTCCTGGGGATTTTTTCTTAGGGAGCTGATTAATGACTTCTTTTGTTTCTTTTCCCAAATTGGGATGATTTAAGTAATTTATTTCCTTTTCTGTTAATCTGGGCAATCTATATTTTTGTAGATATTTCTCCATTTCACTTAAGTTATCAAATTTATTGGCATAAAATTGGGCAAAGAAACTCCTAATTATTACTCTAATTTCCTCTTCATTGGTGGAAAGGTCTCCCTTTTCATTTTTGAGACTAAAACAATTTGATTTTCCTCTTTCTTTTTTCTAATCAAATTAACAAGGGGTTTATCTATTTTGTTGGTTTTTTCATAAAACCAACTTTTAGTTTTATTTATTAATTCAATAGTTTTTTTTTACTTTCAATTTTATTAATCTCTCCTTTTATTTTTAGGATTTCAAGTTTGGTATTTGATTGGGGTTATTTAATTTTTTCTTTTTCTATCGTTTTTAGTTGCAAGTCCAATTCATTGATTTTCTCTTTCTCCATTTTATGCAAATAAGTATCTAGAGATATAAAATTTGGCTGCATCCCACAAATGTTGGTATGTTGTCTCATTATTGTCATTCTCTTGGATGAAATTAGTAATTGTCTGTAATTTGCTGTTTCACCCATTCATTGTTTAGGATGAGATTATTTAGTTTCCAATTTTTTTGGTCTATTTTCTCCTGGCCTTATATTGCATGTGATTTTTAATGCATCATGATCTGAAAAAAATGCATTTACTATTTCTGCCTTCCTGCATTTGATTTTGAGGTTTTTGTGTCCTAACACATGGTCAATTTTTGTATAAGTTCCATGAACTGCTGAGAAAAAAGTCAACTCCTTTCTGTCTCCATTTAATTTCCTCCAAACATCTATCATACCTAACTTTTCTAATATTTTGTTTACCTCCTTAACTTCTTTCTTATTTATTTTGTGGTTTGATTTATCTAGTTCTGAGAAAGGGAGATTGGGATCCCCCACTATTATTGTTTTGCTGTCTATTTCTTCTTGCATGTCTCTGAACTTTTCCTCTAGGAATTTCTGTGCTATACCACTTGGTGCATATATGTTTAGTATTGATATTGCTTCATTATCTATGGTACCCTTTAATAAGATATAGTTTCCTTCCTTGTGTCTTTTAATTAGATTTATCTTTGCTTTTACTGGATCTGAAATCAGGATTACTACCCCTGCTTTGTTTTTTTTTGTTCACCTGAAGGATAATAGATTCTGCTCCAGCCCTTTACCTTCATTCTGTATGTGTTATTATGCTTTAATTATGTTTCTTATAAACAGCATATTGTTGGATTCTGGCTTTTAATCCAGTCTGCTATCCACTTCTGCTTTATGGGAGAGTTCATTCCATTCACATTCACATTCACAGTTAAAATAACTAATTCTGTATTTCCTGCCATCTTATTTGCCTTAGGTTATGCTTTTCTCTTTCTTATCCCCTTTCCCTCCTCCCTAGTATTTTGCTTTTGATGAGTACTTCCCTCAAACAATCCTTCCCTTTTAGAGCCCCACCCCCCTTTTTTACACCTTTTCTTTAATTCTTCTGTTTTCCCTTCTATTAGTTTTTCCCTTTACCCCCTTTTGCTCCTGTTTCCTTATAAGGTAGGACAAATTTTTTTTCTGATACCATATATGTCTATTATTAGCTTATCTGATGAGATGAAGAGTAACACAATTACTCTTAAAAGGGGATTCCCCTCCCTTTTTCCCCTCAATTATTATAGGATTTCTTTGCCTCTACATGTGATGTAATTTACCCTTATTTTACCTCCTTTTCATCTTCTTCCAGTGTTATCCCTTTTCTACCTCTAATTTCCTTTTCAGATTATCATATCATAATAATCATAATCATAATATAATAATCTTAAAATCACAATAATCATAATATAATAATAAAAACATAAAATCAACCCTCATTCTACAAGTATCCATAACATAAATATAATTCACAAGAGTTTTTTTTTTTCCCTTTTTGTTACCTTTTTATGTTTCTGTTGATTTCTGTGCTTGTAGATAAAATTTTTTGTTCAGTTCTGGTCTTTTCATTTAAAATATATGAAATTCACCTATATCATTTAATGTCCATCTTCTTTCCTAAAAGATAATGCTCATTGTAGCTGGATAATTTATTTTTGGCTGTAATCCCAATTCCTTTGCTTTCCAGAATATAAAATTGCGGGCCCTTCTATCCATTAAGGTGGAAGCTGCTAGATCCTGGGTGATCCTAATTGTGGCTCCTCAGTATTTAAATTTTTTCTTTCTTGCTTCTCGCAATATCTTTTCCTTGGTATTATAGTTCTGAAATTTAGGCATGATATTCCTGGGGGATTTAATTTTTGGGTTTCTTTCAGGAGCTGATCGGTGGATTTTTCAATAGTTATTTTGCCTTCTGATTCTAAAATTTCAAGGTAGTTTTCTTTCATGATTTCCTGGAAGATAGTGTCTAAGTTCTTTTTTTAATCATGGTTTTCAGGAAGCCCTATAATCCTTAGATTGTCTCTCCTAGATCTATTTTCCAGGTCAGTTGTTTTTTCTAGGAGATATTTCATATTTTCTTCTATATTTTCATTTTTTTTGTTTTTTATTGACTGATTATTGTAGTCTTGTTGAGTCATTCACTTCCATTTGTTTGATTCTAATTTACGTCTTATTTTCTTCAGTTACTGTTTTTAATTTCTTTTGCAGTTGACCAATTACATTTTTTTTTGTTCATTGCATTCGTTTTCCATTTTTTTTTGGAGTGATCTCATTTCATTCCCCCATATTTCTTCTAATTCTCTTTTAAGATGCTTTATGCAGTCTTCAAAGAAAGCCTTGTAGCATGGAGTCCAGTTTATGTCTCTTTTGGGGGATTTTTCTGGAGTTGCTTTACCTTTAGGGACCTCGGGATTTGAGGTCTGTTCTTCCCTCAGTCCATAAAAGCTGTCTATAATGAGAGTTCTTTTTGCTTTTTTATTCATTTTTTTAAAGGTGTGAGGTCTGTTCAAGGCAAAGGAGGGACAGCTGCTTTAATTTGCTCTGGGGCAGTTCTACTGATTGAGTTATTTCAAGTGCTGGGCAGTTCTGCTGATTGATTGATTGCTTTAGGGTGCTGTGTAATGGCAGCTAGTTCTGGCCCTTGTGAGGGGTTCAGTGGTTCACAATCTACACCCCCCCACACACACACACACACAAAAGGCAGATTTTCCAACCCACCTGCTTTCAGTCAGAACACATTGGCCCAACAGACCCACAGAAGTCTCCTAGGTGTGTGAAAGGCACAACACTCTAACTCCTGCTCCAGTTGCCTGCCCCTGTCTTCCTGTTCTTCAGTCTGGGATCAGCAGACCACCCCCCTGCCCAATTAAAACAAACCTATTTTGAAGTTCTTCCAGGGTATCTTCTTCTAGAAATGTGTTGTCATCCAAATATTGTGGATTTTTTGACTTCAAAACCAGTCTAGAGGTGTCATATGTTGTTGGTTTGAGGGAAGGTTAGAGGAGGTTACACAGACTCCTGTCTGATATCTGCCATCTTGGTTCTACCCCCGAAAGTCCGGAAATGTATTTTTAAACTAAGAGTTTTCAGTAAGATCAGGAGTGAAACAAGGCTGCCCACTGTCACCATTATTATTTAGTATTGTCTTAGAAATGTTAGATTTGGCAGTAAGAGTAAAGGAATTAGAGTAGGATTGAGGAAACCAAATTATCATTCTTTGCAGATGACATGATGGTATACT
>JAJPUD010021464.1:0-23021 GCA_023553655.1 Myrmecobius fasciatus | reverse complement strand
TGCCATTTTATAATATAGTTTTAGATCTGGTACAGGTAGGTCACCTTCATTTGCATTTTTTCATTAATTTCCTTGATATTTTTGACCTTCTGTTCTTCCAGATGAACTTTGTTATTATTTTTTACACTGGCTAAACAAATCAAAGGATATGAAAACAATGACGTATTGTTGGGCCATAAGGATCATTGAGTGTGATAAATCCAGAACATGGAAGACTGATTCTGAGGGATGAAGGCAGAACCAGGAAAACTAGAGTAATGTAATTAAAAAACAAAAAGATGAATAATATGAGTACAGGGACCATGCTTGTTTCTGAAGAAGAGATGAGAAAAGGCCTTCCTTTGCCATCATCACAGAGATGATGGGTTACGGTAAGGGACATTTCATTTTACTTATCTCCAGGATACAAAATTGGGCACATCATGATTCCTTAATCAATGCTTCTTGAATGTTTGAGTGGTATCATCAGGCCAGATTGATGTGTTGCTTTAGTTTTTTTTTTAAATTTTTAAAATTTTTAAAATTTTAAAATTAAAATAAAAAAATAAAAAAATTAAAATTTAAAAATTTTTTAAAAAAAATTTCTACTTTATTTTTTATTCCTCTTAAAAAGGGATGGTTTGGGGGCAGCTAGGTAGAGCAGTGGATAGAGCACCAGCCCTGAAGTCAGGAGGACCTGAGTTCAAATCTGGCCTCAGACACTTCCTAGATATACTACCCTGGGCAAGTCACTTAACCCCAATTGCCTCAGCAAAAAAAATAAATAAAATAAAAGGGAGGTTCTGTATTCAGCAATAAATAAATATGGTGACTAGGCAGTTAATATAGGAAGATACCCAAACTCAATAGTCAAATGAAAAATATCTCAATTCACAAATGGTTAGAGAAATACAAATTAAAGTTACTCCAACACTAAACCTCACACCCACCACATGGATAAAGATGACAAAAAAAGGAAAATGAGAAACATTGGAGGGATTATGGGAAGTATTAATGCATTGTTGGTAGAGCTGTGACTTGGGACAGCCATTTTGAAGAGCCATTTGGAACTATGCTCAAAAACTAAGTCGTGAAAACTGTTTGACCAGAGAAAGCTTTGCTTGTTCCAGACCCCCAAAGAGAGCAAAGAAAGCCATGTACAAAAATAGTTCTAGCATGGCTTTTTGTTGTGCCAGAGAATTGTGCCCGTCAATTGGGGATGAACAAACAAATTATGGCATACTATAATACTATAACATTATATTATACTATTAGATCCTAATATTATATTATATTATAATACTATAAGAAATGACAAAATTGCATGGTTTTAGAGAAACCTAGGAGGACATGCTAGAGAAGGAATGGCAAACTGCTCTAGTGTCTTTGACAAGGATCCCCAAATGGGTCAGACAAGACTGAAATGACACAACAACAACAGCGAGAAGACTCATGTAAACTGAGGCAGAGTGAAGGGAGCAGACCTGGGAGAACAACATGGACAATAGTGAATTATAAAGACAAACATGACATTCAGTCAACAGGCTGACCATGTCCATCAATCAACCATCAAGCATGGGATAGTCTACGGCTCTTCCCAACCCTGGTTTCCCTTCTTTGGACATTATATAGGTCATCAAAATGTGGAATTGAAAAATGAATATAATATTTCAGAAATGGTGAGCTTGGGGGAGTGTATGGGGGTGGTTGTCACCCTTGGTTCTTGAAGGAAATGACATCTCCATGTCCCAGTGTGTCTGACTATGGCTGATCAGAGCTCAGAATGCTCTGTCACAGGTTGGACACAAAGAGTTCCTATGAACATCTGGGGTGGACTCTCTAAAACTGGGCATCTTGTGTTCTTTTGAGCTACAATAATACAATAGAGCACACGTTCTCTGCTGAGGGCACGCCATGCTGGGTGGTCCTGTGCCACTATCTCTCATGTCACAGAATCAGTTCCAAAGTTCCAAAGAGAGACCTTGAGAATGTCCTTTGGAGAAACAAGCATTTATTAAGCCCCTACTATGTGCCAGGAGAAGGAAGTGCACTCCAGCATCATTGCCAGGGAAACTCCAAACAATGTCATGAAGAGTCACACAGGACTGAATTAACTTAACAACAACAAAATGTTGCAGGTATTGTGTTAAGCACTTTACAAATATTATCTTTTTTGATCCTCACAACAACCCTGCTATGTGGGTAAATAGAGCTATGACCCCATTAGTATACAGAGGCTAAATGACATGAGTAGGATCACACAGCTAGTGTTTGATGCTGGATTTGAACTCAGGGCTTCATGACTCCAGGCTACCCATGAATTCTTCATGGGCAAGTGTTCTCTTGTTCAATTGCATATGGATTCCCAGGGGTTGGCACAGTGTTTGGCACATAGGAAGCACTTAAAAATGCTATATCTGGGGATTGGAGAAGACATTTGATAGACTTGGAGTCAAAGGAGTTGTGATGATCAAATGAGATAATATTTGGAAAGAATTTTGCAAAACTTGAAGAGCCATAGAAATGTTAAATACTGTCACCTAATTTAGAAAATTGGAAGCCACATTTTGCTTTCACAAAAATCACGGAGTCTCAATGTTCAAAGGACCATTGAGGATCGTCTTGTCCAAAACCATACAATGAGAATTTTTCATTTTCTAAATGATCATCTAGAGCAAGTATTTTTAATCTGGGCTCTATTCATTTATTTTTAAAATATTTTGATAACTATTTCAATATAATTTATATCCTCTTTAATCCTAGGTATTTTATTTTTGGAAGCAGAAAAAGCCTTATTCTGAGGCAAAATCCTTAGTTTCACCAGACTGGCAAAGGGATCCAAAACTGTGCTCTAACTTTAGGAAGCACAGGACTTGGGCCTCAAAGGCAGGAAGATTTAAGTATTGTCTCTGACAAATACTGTTGGTTGTATGACTCTGGATAGGTCACTTCACCTCTCAATGACTCAGACAACTTTCTAACTTTAAATGGATCTGCACAGATCTGTATTGGTTGAGAATTTTTCACTAGGAGCTTTTTATGCAAATGAAATCACAGTGGGGAGGGAAAAAAAGAAAGAAAAAATAAAAGAGAGGGCAAAGGGAGAAAGGGGAAGAGGGAAGAACAAAAAGAGGAAAGAAGAAGGAAGGTAAAAAAGAAAGAGAAGGAAGGAAAAGAAAAAGAGCAGGAGGAAAAGTTCCCCATATCATACCAGTAGGTAATCAGGTACAAGCTGTCTGAATGAACTAAGATGGCTCCACCATTTTGTGTACAGATCTGTGGGAATTGCCTTATCAAGCAAGATTGGGCAGGCCGGGACAGCAGTGCTGGTTACTGCAGTTCGATAAATCATCAGCTGGCAGGTGAGAATAGTCCTAGTGACTTAGGGCTTGACCAGGTGACTGGGGAGTAAGTCCCTCAGCAAGTCCCCAGAACCCAGCAGAGAGGTTAAGGCATGTGTGTTGGCTTGATCTGAAGTCTAGGCTGATATAAACTAAAAGAAAATAATGGAAATAGCATTGGGCACTATGAGGAGGTCCCTGGATTAGAGAGGTCCCCATGGGTAGGGAGCTGATAACAATAGTGTCACACAGAAGTGATCAAGACATTGATGAGGTTTACAGAAGAATGACAGCCCCAGTGCAAGGTGGAAGGAAACAGTTCCCTCTGAAGAGAGTGAGCTGTTAGTCCCCTCTTGAGGTCAGGGACATGTCATACTCTCCTCTGTATCTTCATCAGGGCCTCTCCTGAACTCATTGGATGATTGCCCAATTAACCTAAGTCAATGGAACATCTCTGCGTATGTGCTGGTGCAAAAGTTTCCCATTGGTACCCATGATCTGGGCAGTTCACATCATTCATAAAGGGACCTTGTTTCTTGCCTAGTCTCACTTGTGTTTTCTCCATAGCTGCATCCTGCTTTGACAGGGCCAGATATGTTGACTGGCGTTCTACTTCTGCCAGAGGTCTTTAAAGAACCAGTGGAACTTGCCAGGGCCAGCCCTGATCTAGTCAAGGACTTTGCATTTGAACCAAATGAATCTGCTCCCTAAATAACTGAACATCTCAGATTTGGGAACTACACCTCCATGTCTTGAGGTCCTAGAATTCATTCCCTAAGTCCTAGAGAAAGTTGATGCATTCTCTCGGGAGCTCTTGCAATTATTGGTGACTGAGTGTGTGACTTGAGCCCACTACAAATTTACTGCCTACTACCAATTTATGGCACCAGTTCAAGCTGCAGCTTCCTTTCCTATCTAGTTACAGAGCCACTGAGTCAGACCACCACACCCTCTACCTCCCTTCCTACTCCCTTCAGTCCAAGCTGCAGCTCCCTTTCCTTTCTAGTTATAGCCATTGACTCAGACCATCACACCTTCTACCTCCCTTCCCACTCCCAAGTTTTCCATCTCTGTAACAGATCTCTCACCTAGTTACCTCTATCTCCTTCTCTCTCCCTTTCCTCTTTCTTTCCTTCTGTCTCTTTCTCTCTCCTCTTGACCCTTTTTCTCTCTTTCTCTCCCTCCCTCTGCCCTTACCTCTTTCTCTCTCTGTTTCTGTCTTTGTCTTATTTGTATTACTAGCTCTAAGCACAATATCTGGCATAGAACAATAGCTTAATGAATTCATTTTATTTCATTCATTCATATGTCTACTAAAAATTTTGTTTTTTCCCAGGGGAAAAATGAATTGTAGGCTAGATCTACTTTGCTAAAATAAACACAAGCCTAAGTATAACTGAGAGACTCAAAATCAAGTATGACCAGAGAAAATAGTCTTTATAACATAGTTACTAAAGAAAACACCACAAGAACAGGTTAAGAAAAGATAAACTGAGAAAGTCTGGTAAAAATCAAGGTGAAGGGAAGGAAAAGAGATGAAGGCAATAAAGAAAATGAAAGAAAAAGTGAAAGACAGAGGCCATCCCTATTATTTGTCTGGAAATCATTTATAAGGCGAGTGGCTCCCTCAAGAGAAAAGATGCATTGTTTCCAAGTAGAGTTTCCTAATCTATTCGAAGACAGAAGGATTTTTCTCTCTTTTTTAAGCTCAGCAGGTAACAAAAAATGCCACAACCTTGTCAGAAACTATTGTCTTTTAGCTCACTTAAACCACATCTCTTTCCCTGCCTTGGTGAAGATGAAGCAGATAAGACTAGTGCATTGCACATGAAGGATCCAGGGCAGCTCCTTCCAATTAGGAGTTTTGAAGACCACAAGTATCAGAGGATGTATTTGCTAAAAATACTGACTCCACTGAAGGCGACATTAATAGCTGGCCAGTATACCGATCAAAGGATGTACAATTCTATTGGGCTCGGCACTGGTCAGACCACATCGGAAGTATTAAGCTCCCTTTGCATTGATCTTTTTAAAGGAGAAATTGGCAAGTTTGAGCTTTCTGATGCCCTGGATCCTCTCTTCATTGGTTGTCCTGATCTGATCTCTTCTGCTTCCATCTGCTGACCAGTCTCCCCAACTCCTATCTTTGCAATTCTATTTCAAGTGACACACTTGATAAAAATCCAACATCCTGGCTAAGTTGTTTGTTACCACACGGCATCCATTGCAAAATGCCAATTTGTCAGCTCGTGACATAGAGCATGGGCAAACTCTACCAGTTCCTTAACCTTGGAGATATTGTTTTCCATTCTTTTAAAATAATGAACCCCTTAAATAATAGCGTTGTTTAAGAAATAATTGCTGGCTTGAAGTGAATTGACCCTAAACTTGAAGCTAATACAATGGGATGCTTTCTAAAGCACATACTACCATCAGAGCAATCTTAATAACTTAAATCATTTTAATTTGCCTTTATCTTATAGTCCTTTGGGGAATCTGGAGAGCTGATTTGTCCTACCCACTTTTAGTCATTCATTTTCCTCTAGTAGTTTCCCTTACTCTGGTTCTCTGCCTTGCCTGTAATGAGCTGTCTAAAGAGGGAGTGCCTTTCCTTCAGTTGAGATCTTCAAGCAAGGGCTGAATGACCCCTTTGGGGAGATGTTTTGTAATGTGGCTTCCTTTCTGTTTTGGAAAGCACCTTGTTTGGGGATGTTGGACTGGGTATTGTCTGAAGTCCCCTCCTTGTCTACAGTTCTATGATTTTGTGATAAAATGTCTTGTTTTTCCTCTCAAATTTAGAGTTGTTTCCAAAATATATACATTCCCTTGAAATAAGAGGTTTGCATGTGTTATATCTCATCAAGATCTCATTCTAAAGCTCTGTAATTTAATCACAGGTTGATTTCATAGTCAATCAACCAACAAGCACTTTTTAAGCACTTCATAGGATGCCAAGTTTTGGGGATATCAATAAAGACAAAAACAATTCTCTCCCTAAGAAATGTATATGGAGAAAACATTTAAATGAGGCAGCAATGTCTCGTACACTGACTCATGAGTTGCAGAGAGTGCTGGTCGTGGGAAGACCTGAGTTCAAATTTGCTGTCAGACATTTACTAATTTTATTATCTTGGACAAGTCTCTTAACCTCTGTTAGCTTCTGTTTCCCTATCTGTCAAGTGGGAAAATAATAACACTTTAATCCTCTGGTTGTTGTAAAGAACAAATGAAATAATAATTATAAAGCATTATTAGTGCAGTGCCTGATACAGAGAAGGTATTATATAAATGTATATAAATTATATAAATGTATATAAATATTATTATTATTGTTGTTATGGATAAACATCACACAGAAAATATCCAAAAAATGCACAATTTGACAGCCAATGTGGGGCAGTATTATCTTGATCGATGAATTAAAAAGGAGTTTTATCATTGCCTTAGAGCCATTAAGTGATATAGCTGAGAACATACATATAAAGTTTTCTTTGCCCTCAAATGTACAGCTTTAATTTAATTCTGTTGACCTCTAATCAGTATATAATTTTTCAAAGTTATTTTAATATTAGTTCAACCACAAGCATTCATTAAGCATATACTGTGTGCCATGTAGGATACTAAGCTCTAAGGGTAAAAAGAAAGGTAAAAACAGAGTAATAACTCAAAAGGAGCTCACAGTGTATTGATGACAACATGAAATGAATTGTGTATCTGACAGATTTACACAGTGTATATAGAAGGTAATTAGAGAGGGAAAGCACTAGCGTGGGTAGAAGAGGGAGATGGGGAGCCTTCGAATGACCTGAAGAAGGTGATTGGAAGTGGGGCTCAAAGGAACCTGGGCAAGCCAGGAGGTGGAAGGAAGGAAGAAGAGAATAACGGGCATGGGGGACACAATAGTCCAAAGTCACACTTTAGAAATGGAGTATCTGGTGAGAGGAACAGCAGGGCTGGGCAACGTAGAACATGTGTAGAGGGGCACTGGAAGGGCAGCAGAGGATCAGGCTGAGAAGGGTTTGGAAGGTCAAACAGAACATTTTATGCTTCTTCTTGGAAGTAATAGGAAACCATGGCAATTTTCTGAGCAGGAGAATGAATTACAATTTAGCATCTGAAAGGAGGATGGATTAATGTGGGCAGAGACTTAAGGGAAGGAGATATACCAAAAACTACTGATCAAAGTGTAAGATGGTGAGGGTTTGAAGAAGGTGACAGCCATGAATGTGGAGAAAAGTGGTCTGGGTGTGTGTGTAAATATCTAAACATGTATATGTATGTGTGTATTTATACATATATATATATATATATATATATATATATATATATATATATATATATATATGAGAAAGACATACCTAATGTATAAATAGATTTCATAAGGGATTAGAAATTTAGGGTGGATAAGAGTGAGAAGATAATGACAATGAAGTAGCCAGTCTACGCGCCTGTGGTCCCTTAAGCAGTCAAAAGACAATTTGGAACAGAGTGTAAGCTTTGGGAACAAAGATTTCTAGAGTTAGAGTTAGGAAATCAGCCAATTCAGATTTATATGCAAACTGCCTATTAAGAGGATCTCCACTGATTCATTCAACAATGAAAAAAAGGCCTTACATATGGTGGACTCTTTTAGGATCTCTAATAGTGATCATTTGATGAAGTTTTTGGTCATTATCTATGCATTCCTATTAATCACAAAACTCTCATCTATGAAATAAATGCTCATTTGTAATGAACAGCAGCATCCTTTTTTGTGAGCTACCAGACACCCCAAGTTCATATTGTTGCGTATGAAATTTCAAACAAGATAGGAAACATGTATTGATGTGAATTCAGTTTCTTAAACTTCAGTTGTTTGTGAATCTATCCTAATTGTGTGATATACATGGCCAAATCAAAGTTAGAAAGTCAAAAGAGAAACAAAAATGTCACAAAACTGAAGCTTTTGTGTATATTGTATTCTTTCCCAAGCAGAAGGTAAGCTCACTGAGAGCAGGGACGGTGTATCTCCTGGGTCCTCTCTGTTTCATGGAAATCCATGGGCAAAGTTCCTTATCAAGTGGTCTGATTTCTGGAGACCATCCTCTACTTCCTTTGCTGGTGTGGTAGGCATGAACAAGACTTTCCCAAGATGTTTTGGGATGAGTGGGTTGCAAACTGCATTACTGGAGGGAATACCCATATTGATGAGATCCCAAATCCATTGGAATACCAAGTCTCCGGACTGCATGCCTACTTAATCATTGCTTGTTAGACTGCTTTAGAATCCCTGGTCAAACAACTAATTTAGAAGCACAATTATTTGGAAGACTTAACTGTTATCCCCTAAAGCCTTCCTCAGAGCACTGTGTGGAGATGATTAATTTCTTGAAGGCTAGGGCATCAGAGCTTATCCTCTTTATTGTCAAGTTCTGGGAGAATCTCTCAAGTGCTGAGGATGGATATGGAGAAAGACTATCTCTCATTAGAGGACCAGCCTAGGGAATTATCATCAGGTTGGTCACAATTTAAGACAATTTACTAAGTCAGGGAGTATTACAAAGGGCAATCATCTGCACCAATGAAAACATAGATCTTGAAATATTGTGATATTGAAGAAAATTGAGAGCATGTTCATGCAAAAAAAATGGATCCCTCTAGAAGAATGTCATCTCATTGAAGACAGGCCAGATTTGGATTAATAAATAATATTCTTTGCAATCACTTTGCATCACTGTTGGCGGAGTTGCAGACTAGTCCCATCATTCTAAATAACAATTTGGAACTATGGCCAAAGGATTATGAAACTGTGCCTTTGACCCCAAAGAGATCAAAGGAAAATGAAAAGGGCTCACATGGACAGAAATATTGGTAGCATTTCTTTTTTTGTGATAGCCAAGAATCGACAGCTGAGATGGAGCCCATCGATTGAGGAGTAACTAAGCAACTTATGGTAAAGGATCGTGAAGGAATTCTATTCTGATGTCAGAAAAACTTCAGAAGATTGATATGAAGGGAAGTGAGCAGAACAAGGAGAATGATGTTGTGTTGTGATGACAGCTTAGCTGTTCTGATCAACAGAATGATCCACCATACTGCCAAAGCAGTCATGATGAAAAATGCGAGTTCTGGTGCACTTGGAGTGCAGAGTGAAGCAGATTTTCCCCCTTTCTTCATTTTTCTTGCTTCTCCCCCCAACACAGCAAATGCGAAAGTGTTTTCATATCTATGCACCTACATATGTATGTATTGATGTACCTATGTATGTATTGATGTACCAATGCACCCATCCAGCTATCTATCATCTATTTATTTATCTTCTACCTTCCTGTCTATCTACCTACTTGTCTATCTATCCATCCATCTATCCATCTATCTACCTCTCTACATGAGTATCATCTTTCTTGTGTTGCTAATGGGTAAGGGACTGGAGGGAGGAGATTTTGAACTTAAAATAAGTTAAAAATAAATTTTGAAATTTTAAAAAGGAATCACATTGCATTTATTTAGTATCTCTTCTGTATGTACTTATTCGAGGACATTTTGCTTCCCCCTCCACTGCAGAATGCTTACTCACTGAAGGAAAAGATTATCTTTTTTGTATCCCTAGCACCTTGTACATGGCAGGTGCTTAATTAATGTTTTTGGAATGAATTGGCTGCTAAAAGACTATGAATTTATCTAAGAAATTTATTGAAGAAGACAGATTTTCCAGAGATGTAAAACCCAACTAGTGCACCAACCCCACTCTCTGAATGAACCTAGTTGTAAATAATTTTGTTCTTTATTCCAATTTTAACTTCCTTTAGCTTACTGTAAAGCCAACAGAATTTTTGCAATATTCAAGGGACATTGCAACATCAGTCAGTCAATGATGCTTGGCTTGAAGAGAAAAAATAATCGACATAAACACATTAATTACAGATAGATAATCACAGATGAAACAGCCTCTGAGGACTGAGCTAAGTTTGTGATTCTGAGACAAAATCATTGACTCTTAGAGGAAACATTGAGCCAGAAAACCAGCTCCCTTCCTTTCTGGTCCAGAGATCTTTCCACCGGGCTGCAGTGCTTCTATTCTCTCCATATCTTAACATGATTTTCTCAGACTTCTCTCCACTTCTTAGCTAAACAGGCAGAAAAAGAATTTTGAAGAGAGTTGACCCCAAATACAAAAATCTTCCTAGAGCAGCTACAGATTTTTAATCCAAATGAATTCAATGTTCTTTGTAATTAAGCCTCATTAACAATCTATCTTGAATGTGGTTTTTGATTTCTTTCTTTCTGATTCTGATGGCAAATTAAGGCAATGTCCCTGTCTCAAAATGAAAGCAATATCAAATTGAATATATTGGCTTCCCTAATTGTTGGAGCCCAGACAGCAGGCAGAATCAAGTCTAGATGAATCTTTTAAAATCAAAAAGAGGGAGACCATAAATGAAACCCTTTCCATTATCACCTGCCAGGGGTCCTTTATGCTTTGCCCTCTCTGCCCTTTTATTTTCATCTCCCTTTTGTCTTCTGCTTGATTCTAACCCGTTCACACGGAGGAGGTTTCAGAGATTTTTAGCTGGAAGGAATCTTGGAGAGATGAATCCAAACCCTCATTTTATGGTTGAGGGAGAGACTAGCTGGTAAGTGACAGATTTGAGAGTTTGATTCTTGTCTGTTGAAGCTAATCCCAGTGATTTTCCCATTGCACCACACTGCTCCTAAGAAGAAAAAACTTAATGGAGGAGTTGGCCATGATCATTACATGGAAAATGGATTTGAATTATTCTACTCGGCCTTAGATGGCAGAACTAGTTATGGTCAGTAATTTCAGAAAAGTCGGTTCCATGGACAGTTTCCTGACAATTAGAGCTGTCCAAGAAAGAGAGCAGGTTTTCTGAGGAGAAAGTTTTCCCATCTCTAGAAATCATTAAACAAAGATTGGATGACCAGTTTTTGGATTTATAATAGATTTTAATTTAGATGCACTTTGAACTAGATGATTCCTAAAATCCCTTTCAGCTTTGAGACAGATTCTATGATTCTGGAATTCTGTGACTTGGAGCTCTCCCTCAAATTGTAGCTATTTGTGATGATTTTAAATTCTCTTTTCCCTTTTTCTGACCCCATAGATGTCACATGAATAGTCTAACGCATAGACTCTACTTTGCCTTACCCACGTGACTTTGGACAAATCCCTAGAATTTTTCTACCCCAGTTTCCTCATCTGTAAAATGGAGATATTAATAGCACCTCCATCCCAAGTTGTTATAAGAAATAAATGAGAGAATAATTGTAAAGAGCTTAGCACAATGCTTGGCACACAGGGGAAAGTATTATGTTAATGCTAGCTACTATCATTAGGTATTTGCTAATTCTTTAATCTCACACTGGTGGGATTTGTCATTAATAAGCAAAAGCTCCTTTGTATTTAGCATTTAAATCTAAACCCAGATTAAGTGGTCACCTTAATACAGCTAACTAAGGAACATCATTAGATTAAGACATGCAATTCAAGAAACAATGAGAAAGCCCATCACGGCCCCAGAACTTCACTCAGCCTGCTGCTAATGTGTCTAAAATATTGATCATTAGCAGAATAATGTTTCTACTACTACTAGTGAGGCAGCTGGGTGGAACAATGGACTTGGTTCTGGAATACCTGAGTTTGAATATTGCCTTATGTACTTACCAGTTTTGAGACTCTGAGAGAGTCATTTAACTTCTCAAAGGCCAATTTCTGCATTAGAAACTTAGATTTAATGGTTTCTAAGTTTTTTAGCTCTAAATTCATGATCCTATGATTAGTAGTAATAATGGGCAGCTTTCATAGAGAGTTTTCAGGTTCATAAAACACTTTACATGTTATCTCATTAATACGTCACTCACTTATACAAGGTGTCCCAAAAGTCTTAGGGAAGTCTTACACCATGAAAGCTTCAAAAGTCCGCTGAGACTTTGTAATACCTTGTATTATGCTTTTCTGCTTTTTGCTCATAATCTCAGAATTATAAGGGACATTACCTAGTAAAGGATCCCTGCTTTGCTATCTGGGATCACCGGATATCCTAAGGTTCTATTCCCTCCTCCTGTGAGCATGTCCAGTTTATCCCCTTTGCTAGCCAAACTTCAAGCCGTGCCCGAGGCACTGGCATAGGGGGAGTTTCTTTCCTTCCCCTTCTAGGATCCAGGCTTCCACCCCCCATCAG
Source organism: Myrmecobius fasciatus (assembly GCA_023553655.1). Taxonomy (NCBI): domain Eukaryota; kingdom Metazoa; phylum Chordata; class Mammalia; order Dasyuromorphia; family Myrmecobiidae; genus Myrmecobius; species Myrmecobius fasciatus. Next base: position 10,522 of record JAJPUD010021464.1, on the reverse strand, counting down.
CACCTGTTTCATTGCCAGCTCTCTCCCTTGGGGATCCATCCTCCCATTCCTGAATCCCCTTCTGGTCTCATGGACCAGTGATAAAAACTCAGATCCAGTCTTCCCCAAGACCCTCCTCTTCTCTGGTCCCATCTCTGTCCTTTCTGAGAACTTCTTTCTCCCCTGACTTCAGTCTCTAATCTCTCTCAACCACACATTGATTACCCTCCCATCCCCACCTCCACCTCCCAAATTCTAAGTCACAGATGGGCCAGCTGTTATCTAGCCTCCATTTTACAGCTAAGGGAGCCCAGAAGGTTATTGTTATTTGTCAAGGTCAAACAGGTGTGAGGGGCAGAGGTGGCAGATGAAATTGGGGCTTGTGACTCCTTGGGCCAGCTTCCTTCCCACAGCACCATTCTCAGAGCTCCAGAATTAAGGGGAAAAGAGGACCATGGGACAAAACCGGACGAAGCATATTCCTCAAACTATATAGTAAGCATAGTATTTTCTTGCCTACATTTTTCTGAAAGATCGAAAACATACTATTCTAACAACAATGAATTTTTTTGTATAAAAGTACCGAGTTAATCTATTGTACTTTTGTATAAAGTAATATAACAACTTAAAACCATAGCAATGGATTAAAAATGAAAAATAAATCCCCCACACTACTAACTCACTAATTGTTTTAGCTGGCCTATAGCAGAAGGGTCAGATGCACAGCCTATAAGTCCCAGGAGACCTGAATCTGAATGTAACTGTGAGGGACTTAGCAAAGTAAGTAAAAATACAATGGAACATAGATGATGCTAATATGTGGCTTTCTGAGTCACTTCATAGAGGCCCACAGGAATCTTTATGCAGGTTTAGTGGCTTCTCTCTCCCCTTGAGCTGGACCCTACTGCTCCAACCAAGCCCCGAGTTGCTATTATTTCCCTGCAAGGAGAGGAAGTGTTGAACAGAGGCTTATGAACTGGCTTTAGAGGCAGGGAAGCCTGGGTTCTGCCTGGGCCTAACTCCTCATTTTTCTGGGCACCTCTCTTAGAGTATAAATGAGAGGACAGTTGTGAGTTTCCTCATTTAGGATTCCATAGCTCTAAAGTTTTGAGTCATGGACTCCTTCAGCTATCTTTTGAAAATAGGGATGGACAGAAGGAAGGGAGGGAGGGATGGATGGAAGAGAGAGGGAAAGAATGGAGAGAGGGAGGGAGAAAAGGAAGGAAAGAAGGAAGGAAGGAAGGAGGGAGGGAGGGAGGAAAGGAGAGAAGGAAGGAGGGAGAGAAGAAAGGAAGGGAAGGAGGAAGAAAAAGGAAGAAAGGGAGAGAAGAAAGAATGAAGGAAGAAAGAAAAGGAGGGAAGAAGGAATATAGGAAGGAGGGAAGGAAAGAAGAAAGGAAGGAAGAAAGAAAGAAAAAAGGAAGGAAGGAAAGAAGGAGGGAGGAAAGGAAAGATAGTATCAGTCATTTGGTAGATCATATAAACTCTTAATGAATGTTATTTTCTTTAGGTCAAAAATCAGCCTTACTTGTCTTCATATTCATCAGAGTTCCCAGCACTTCCTAGCACATTGTAGATCCTCAATAAATATAGGGAGGATGAATGAATAAACTGGCTGCCAGGCAATCAGACAGTAACTTTCCTATGAAAGGGAAATCTGAGAGCCCTAAACAACTTAGCCTTAGGCAGTGGAAAGAATCTAGCTGCATATTTATTTTATTCTATCAAAAGTATTATCCTCATAAGATTTCTATGAATCACATTTGGAAGTGAAAAACTCAAATTTGGCTAAAATTAAATAATTTTGTTATTCCACCACATAAATATTGAATAAAATAGTACATTTGTTATCCAGAGTCTGCCTTCACTCCTGTAAGTCTAGAGGGTAGCATTGGGGCAGATATTTCCACACTAGCCTTTAATCTCACTTTCCAGGAAGGCTTTCTTGATCTTTAAGGCTGCTATCTTCCCTCAGTTGATCATCACCAATTTAATCTGTCTATAACTTGTACATAATTATTTGCATTAGACTATAAGCTCTTTGAAAGGATGAACTATCTTTTGGCTTTCTTTATATTCCCCAGAATGGTGTATAATTCCTGGCACAAAGTAGGTAGGTGCTTAAATTTCTATTATTGATTGATTTATAGTTTCTTAGAAATCTTAACTGAAGGGAAAGAAATCTGAACTTTGAGCCACAAATCCTGAACTTGAATGCCAGCTAGACCATTTACTGTGTCACTTTGGGAAAGTAATTTTGCTTTTCCATGCCTCCATTTCATCATCTGTAAAATGAGGACATTGGAATAAATGACCTGCAAAGACCTTTTAAACTCTTATGCCCTATTGTTCTGACAAAGTACACCAAGAAATAGGTTATTTCTGTATCGTTAAAGATGCCTGTGCTACTTCAAATGATTTAGCCTGAAAAGATAATGAAATTGTCTATGGTTGTTTATTATGCAGCTCTTTTCTCATCTGTATTATCATTATCTTCATCAATGAAGCATGGTGGAAGGCAGAAAATGCTTCTAACCCAATCATTCTTTCTCCTCCACCATAATGTTTCATTATAGTTCAAATCTCATCTCCTGGGTTCCCTATCTATCTATCTACAGTCTTATGTGAAATTTGCAACACTGAGCGTTCTCAAAATTCTCTGTTTATAAAAATGTTAATCAAAATAACCACTGAATATTGTCACAACTCAGAGGACTTGATTTAATTCTTTATCAAATAAAGAAATGGATCTCAATTGATGATTTCCTATTTATTCCACATGTAGCTTATTCAAATCTATTTCTGTGATTGTTGAGCCAGTTTCCCCATTAGAATGAGCTCTTTGAGATCAGGGACTGCCTTTTGTTTCTTTTTGTGTCCCCAGTGCTCAGCACACTACCTGGTTCTTAGGAAATGTTTAATAAATATTTATTTATTGATAGATAAACACATTCCTCCCACATCTGATATTTACTGATCTGAGAACAATCTTCAAGATATATTTCAAGACCAACTTCTCTCTGATTTTATAGTGAGAGGTTACAATGAGATCTTAAAAGTTTCTCTTTACCACTCAGATTATTTTACTTATCTCTTCCCATTTAAAAAGTCTTTTCCTGCCCACCCACTTCATTCATTTAAATGGACTTTTTTTTTAAAAATTTAAATTATGCCTCCCATTCTGTTTCTGGAAAATGTCAGGATGTCCTGATACATTGAAAAGAAAAATTCCCCAGAGCCAGCAGCTTCTCAGAATTTTAAAAATGTAACCTTTCCAAGAGATTGTATTTGATTCAAAAAGAAAACACTTTCATAAAACCATTTCTACAGGAGGATCCTGGTCTGATCTTATAGCTTTATATTGTAATTAAAGCCATCGGGCCATACAGGGCCGTCCATTTACTCTCTTCAGTAAGATATACATATTTCGAATGGGGCACAAAGAATAAGAAAACAAAAAAGGAATCCTATAACGACATACTTTAAAAACCCAAATCATTAATGACATATGATGAGCTTCCTAAAACTCACCCTGGACAGTTCCTCCCTAATTGACTTAAGGCTCTTGTGTAGGGTCAACAAGCAGTGGCTAGTACAAATCCAATTCAAAATCCCAGGGCTGAGTGCGGGCCAGCGACAGAGCTTATAGCACAGGGCCTGGCACAGAGTAGGTGCTGATAATGAATGTTTATCGATTGTTTAATTGATGAGAGGCTCCCACTGCCAGAACATGACAGCATTCTACACACTAAAGGGTAGAGAAATAATTGAGTATCTACTTGCTAGTTATTCCTGTCTCTGCAGACTTCTAGGATGGGATCACTTGGACGTGCATTTTTTTGTCAGGTAGCGGAGGGCTCCTTTAAAAAAAAAAGAAGAAGAATTTTGATTAACTGCACATATACATGTACACGTGTCATCAAGCTGTAAAGACATCTGAACGAGCATTTTGAACACAAACGGAAGGGGATGGGGGAGTATTCCAACTGGATGCTTTCCAAAGTGAAGTGCTTTCTATACACTAAAATGGCACAAAGCAACAATACACAGGGACTCAAAACACAATGTTATGGGTGAGTCAAAACAGCTTTTATCCAATTCAACAAGCATTGATTAAACACCTAATCTGCTAAAGAACCAAAGATCCAAAGAGATAAAGGAAAATCATCCTGCCCTCAGAGAGCTGAAGCAGGAATATGGTTGATATCAGTTGATTTTAAAGTGTCAGGTTTTCTAGTTTCATGTAGTTGTCAATAAGGTTTTAACATGTGCTTGGGCTAAGACCTGCCCTCAAGGAGCTTACATTTTATTGAGGAAAAGCAACCTGCACACAGACAATGAAATAGAAAATGTATAAAAATAAGTCATGGAGGAAAAGGTACAAGAACCTGGAGAATAATTAAGATGGCCTTCTTCTGTGAGGTGGCATCTGAGCTCTACGAGCTAGAGATTCTAAATGTAGAATTAGGAGGGGATGCTCTAGATGGGCAAAGGGACGATTAGGAGATGGAACACTGAGTTTAGAGAAGAGCAAATAGATCAGAACCATTCTGGAAAGACAGGCTAGCGCCTAGCTGTAAGGGCTTGACGTGAAAATCTGAGAAGACTGTATTTTAACCTAGAAGCACCAGAGAGCCATCTTAAGTAGGGGAATGAAATGGTAAGATTTGGGCTTGAACATGCTCATCTGATAGCTGTGCAGGGGGGGGGGGGGAATTGGGCAAAAGCTATAAGAAGGAAGAGAATTTCAAGGCTTCCTCCCTCTACCTAGAAAAAAGGGTATGAAAACTGGAACGAGGGTGGCAGCCGAGTGAATAGAGAGAAGATAAAAATACAAGAGCCCATAGAAGCTGATGAGTCCACTAGGAGAAACAAAGAGGAAGAAGAGAAGATGCACCAGGGTGGAACTCTGGAATAAATCCATGCAGAGAGAGTGGGCAAAGCTGGCAATTCAGCAAAGCAGAACTAGACAGTGGCGTTCCAAAAACTGAAGCTGTGTAGTAAAAATACAATCAAAAAGACATTTAGGAGAAAAGGCTAGTCAACATTATCCATAGAAAGGTCAAGAAGACTGAGGATGGAGAGAAGACGGTTGAATTTGCCACTTGAGAGAACATCAGTCATTTTGAAGAGAGCAGCCAGTTGAGTGATGAAGTTGGAAGTCAGGTGGAAGGGCTGAAGATATGTGTGGGAGGAAAAAAATTAGAAATGGAGAATAGACAGTTAGGAGTTTGACTTTGGGAAAGGAAGAAAGGTATCTTTTGAAGAGATAATAGTTTTTGTTTTGTTTTGGTTTTGCATTTTTTTCCCTTAAAATGATTTTAATCAAAAATGCATTCTCTGATGCTGTTCTTTGTCAACTTTTTAAATTTAATTGCTAATAAAAGACCATTAAGATGTTCTTTGCTTCCTTCCTTTGTTATTTCTATCTTTTCCCCCCTGCTTGATCAAAACCCAATGTATCAGAGGATAATGTGGATTTCATTTCATTTAAACAATCTGTTCCAATTAAGAAATACACAATATTATCATTCATGTTATAAAAAATGACACCAGGTTTACAATAAACACAATTTTTTTATTAATTAGATGCCCTCATTCTAGTAATAACTGCTATTTGCATAGATTTTTAAGGTTTCTGAAGTGTTTTAAACACATCATCTCATTTGATCCCAATGATAGCACTGTAAAACAGGTACTACGGGCATTATTATTTCCATTTAACAGATGAGGAAATGAGGCTCAGATAAGAGGTTTGTGACCATCCTTCCAGTGTTTAGGATAGTGCCTTGAATGTGATGGATACTCAACAAAGCAGAACAAATCAAAACTCTTTGCAATAGAGACGACATAACCAACATAATTATGGAGAAATTAACACCCAAATTAAGCAAGAAGATAGACAGAGAAGACAGTTTTCCTTGGATAAATTAGCCCAGATAATAATAATGGTCATAGCCATAATGATAAATTCGAGCTATACTTAACATATATAGTACCAGGTCCTGCACTAAACACTTTACAGATATAACTATATTTGATCCTTACAAAACCATAGGAAGTCAATAAAGGTTATCATTAGTCTCATTTCATAATTGAGCAAACATAGGCAAATAGGGGCTAATTGATTTGTCCAACGTCAATAAGCTGGTCAGAATCTGAGACCAAATTAGAACTCAGGGCTTTTTGTTTCCAGGTTCAGCATTCTATTCTCTGGGATACCCAGCTGCCTCAGGTGTTTGTTCACAGTTTCTAAGGCCCCTTGCAAGTCCAAGTCCAAGGATGGACAAAGAGTCCGTCTCTGCTAGGACAAATTCGGATTCACAAATCCACAAACATTTTTTAACAGAGCTTGCCTCTTCATCTCTGAGAGAGCCGTGGGCCAAGGGTGGGTGGGATTAGAGAATAGCATCCCTGTCTGAATTTGAGCTCTGCTACTAATTAGCTCCAGAACAAGAGAATCGCTCCCTCTCCCACCTCACAAGAGCATTTAAAAATAAAATTTAAAAACAGTGCAGGGCTCAGTATACTTTTAGGAGAACATTGCCATTACTATGTGTTATATATCAAGTGTAATTAGGTGTCTATAGTTATTTCTTGCTCTCCCAGTAGAAATCTCACTTATGAATCAAAAATGCTATTATATCTTATTGAAAGATAATGGTCCATAATTTTTAAAGAAAATTTAAAGTAAAATAAAATTTTAAAAAAGTTCCCCTTTATTCCAGATTCACTTCCCAGCAGGCTGGAAACAAAATTGAGCGCTGGTTCTCAGACAGTTATTTGCCCAGGGCACCATGTTATATTGTCTTGAGGATTGTGGTGAACAGTGGCAGGTTATGAAATTCAGACATATGGTTGTGGTAACTTTTTCAAGCCATTTGCTGCCTCCTTAGTGACTGACAGAGCTCCTAGAGGGAGGATGGGGAAAGGAAGGGAGGAAGCATTTCTATAGCATCTACTATGTGAGGGGCACTGTGCTTTACAAATATCGTCCCATTTGATTCTCACAAGGGGATGCTGCTGTTAGTATCCCTTTGTAAAGCTGAAGAAACTAAGGCACTCGTCGGTCACCCCCCCTAAGCATCCGAGGCTAAATTTGACCTGAGATGCTACCAGGATCTGCTCCTGGAGGCAGTGATAGAGAAGAGGATTCATTTTTGCCTAATTCTTATTGCTGGGAAAGTCTCCCTAACATTGAGCCTAAGCCTTTGTCCCTTATAACTTTTACCACTGATTCGTGTCCTGCCATTCTCTAGACCTACAGGGAATAATCAGGACAATTTTATTGCAGGACCAAAGGGATGGTGTAGACACACCCTTGGTTCCCTGGGAGGCAGAGAGATAAACAAGTTCCAAAAGACAAAATCCGATGTACTCTGTGTGATCCTGCCTTTTCAGAGAAGGAAATAAAATAAGATGGATGTGTCCGTAGGCATTATTCTAGCAGAATGGACACAGTCTGTAGGTAGAGGAGCTGGGTTCAGATCCTACATCTTTTACTACTTGTATGACTTTGTCACAATCTCTCTTTGGCCTCTGTTGATTTTTCTGAAAGATGGGAGGTGGGGTAGGTCCCTTAAAGCACTAAACCCACATCCATTTACCCAGGGTGAGAGCATGGGAAAGAATTCAAAGGGAAGAATTAGCAGTGCTCAAGCAGGAGAAACCAGGTGGAGGCTGGGCTAAGTGGAGGCTGAGCTAAGCCAGGATAATGTTCATTCAGTGGGATTTTTTTTAAGTGACATTTGATTTTTCTGGTAGAAGGGACACTGTGTGGCTGAGTCACAGCTCCTGATCCCATTCAAGAGAAAAACAAAGTGTGTTGTACGGGGGGAGGGTTAATAAAAACACACAACCTTTCCACAAAAGACAAAGTGAGGGGGGATTTTTCCTTCTATGCAAAGATTTTAAAACAAGGAGCTTCAGAGATCAGAGATTCCAAATCTAGCTGCTCTCTCCCCTTTGGTCTGGTGCATTGCTGGCTACTTGTGGCCTTGAGGGAAAGCTTCACTTAAGAGATTTTCCAGGACTTTTTCTGAGAAGTATTTGAAAGCTTTCTGTAAAAGCTCCTTGCTTTAAGCAAGAATTTGCGATTTTCGTATTTCTCATTGAAAGCAACTTAACCATTTATTCCTGAAAATATATTCTACCAGATTCTATTCTCAGTGCATGTAAATAGCCTCTCTAAGGTCCCCCGAACAGCTGGAACTTCAGGCACACTGGAGTCCTTGCTAGCGGATGCCTCCTCCAGTGCTGGCCAAGCAGAAGTATAATGTTAGCTTGGGGACACAAATAGTAGGCGCTTAATGAATGCTTGTCGACTTGGTTGGACTTAAAGGTCATCCAGTCCAAACCCCTCATTTCCTAGATAACAAAGCTGAGATCCAGAGAGGTGAATTACTTGTCTAAAGTCACACAGACTTTAGTGACCTTGGAAGTCTTTGACTCCATATCCAGTGCCTGTCTTTGTACTACTATGTTATCTGCAAAGCTCCAATGTATACAAGCATCTGAATAGACTAATACAGAAGCTTTCAGAAGGCTGGGATGGTTCTCTCTGTCTCTGTCTCTGTCTCTCTGTCTCTTTCTCTGCCTCTGTCTCTCTGTCTCTATGTCTCTCTATCTGTTTCTCTGTCTCTCTCTGTCTCTGTCTGTCTCTGTCTCTCTGTCTCTCTGTCTGTCTCTCTATCTATCTCTCTGTCTGTCTGTCTGTCTGTCTCTCTTTGTTCTGTTCAGTGCAGTTGGTTATTTGCTCAGTCATATACAAAGCCAGCAGAAAAGACAGGATTTGAACTTAGGACTCCCACATCTGGGGACCAACTGGCCACAATTCTATATTGCCTTCAAGGATTATGACACAAACCCCAAAGCCTCCACACTTTTCCACGGACCCATCCACAGGATCCCTGAGCCATCTTGCATGTGGGTCCTATGCAAGGCACATCCCTTTCAGGGAGAAGAACATTAAACAATCACAAATGCGGCTGGAAGGTGGAACCGTAGATAATAAATTGTCTGGCCAGATTTCAGTGCCAAGAGCTCTAACTCCTGCCCTTATGCAGCAATTGATTTTAAATGAGAAAGCTTAGTGGAAGAGTTTAAATATTTATAAAAATTAACCTTCCAAATCCCAGAGGCCCAGCGTTTGACAGCATCAAAGCCGGAGACCGCCATTTCAAGCTACTTAGCAAATGAGAGCTAACAACAAGCCCAGGAAAACTAGGGTTCAAAGGCTTTGAAATGTCAAGAGGGGAAGGTAACCTTAATGCTTGGAAATCAACATCGAATTAGCCGGAAAGCTCAAAGCCTCAATTTAATCCCCGCTCAGTAGATTGAGAGATGTCCCTTGACTGATTTTCTGGTGCGATTTCTATGCAATATTCTTCGGCTGCTCAGTGCAGCCGATGATGTGCAAGGTGCTCCCTGGACCAAAGACATTTCAGAGCTCGGAAATTCGATAAACAAATATGACCCGGGATTTTGCAAAGTGGTTCCCCTGAGATTGAAACATCAGCTAGAAAGGATTCAGAGAGGTCATTCAATCTGTGTGCTCATCTCAAACTCGTGGGATCATAGTTACTGAGCTAAAAGGACCATCTGCTCCAATGTCCTCCCATTTTACAGATGATCAAAACGAGACCCAAAGATGGGCCCACTATCACACAGGCAGGGATAGAGGCAAGATTGTTAAACCTATCCGCTGGCTCCAAATCTGGTGCCCTTGCCAGTCTATCATGGCACCCTCCCTTGCATTATCAGTGCTGTATGTACAGTGGTCTCAGACTCAGAGGAGGCAGGTCCTTTCACTACTCTCTGTGTGCTTTTCATGAAGCAGTTGGTTTATTTAGGTCTCGGTTGCCTTATCTGTAAAATGAAGGAGTTGGACTAGGTGGCCGACAAGGTTCCCCTGAGTACACAGCTATCATTAATTGTCCCTGCTGGGAAAATTTGTCCTTCCTTTAAAGGCCTCATGGAACTGCAGGGCTGGGAGGGGACCCAGCGGCTGTCTAAAGGGAACAGGAATCCCTCCATGGCAGGGTGGGCTCTTAATAAACATTTGTGGACCAACAACAATTGGGATGTGCTTTCATGCCCTCCTTTGGGCACGTGTCTTCCCAAAGCCAGAAGCCCTTCTTTAAGTCTTGTCTATCCTAATGGGTGCAGCTATGTTGTACTTTCAATTCTTAGTGATGGGATGCTGGTTTCAATTAGGGTAAGAGCTGAGGAAAGGGAGGAGGATGTAAACGTTAGCTCCTGGGATACAGTGCACATGTGCTAATCTGGGAGTCAGAGGACCAGGACTCTAATCTCACTGCCTCTGGAATCATGGGCAAATCTTGTAACATCCACGGGCCTCAGTTTCCCAATCTGTCAAGCACAAAGGGTTAGATCACATGATTTCCAGGCTCAAGACATGCTCTATTAATCTATTTAAGTTTCATAATCATTTTTCTCGAAACACCCCTGTAAGGGATATGGAAATAATTTATTTCCTTTCCAAATCCCACCCTGAAACTCACTGACTATCATTTTGGCCAAG
>JAJPUD010021463.1:8086-23022 GCA_023553655.1 Myrmecobius fasciatus | reverse complement strand
TGGAAGTAGAGAAGGAAAGGAAGGTACCCAGGCATGAGTTCTATAGCCAGCTGCCTAGGTAAAGACTGGAGATTATAAGCAGAGGGAGAATAATTTTCAGTGTTTTAGTTTGATGTTAATAGGAAAGATACTGCTTTTTTAAAAGAGAGAAAATTAGTAAAAAAAATTAAAAGAAAAAGAAAGAAAAAATAAAGGATACAGGAAGGAAATTCTTTGTTTCTTCTATCTTACTTTTCATTTCCCGAATGCTCATCTGTACTCTAGATTTGTACTCGAGTGTCTCCAGAAATTCATCTTCCTACAAGATCAAATTAACTTTGAAACTCATACCTTCTCGGTACATACTGTTCCCTTCCTCTGACTGGAAAGGGTGGTGAGTTGACTCAGGAGATCTCCTTCTAGATCATCTATTTAAGGAGGAGACCCAGGTCAAACAATTCATAAATTCCAAGCTGGCTGCAGAACTCATCAAACTGGGTACCTTCCTTCCCCTCTCTACTTCCAGAACTTAGTAGACAGTTGAAAAATATTTATTGGCTATTTAGGGGAGCTTTACAAAGAATATATGAATTATTAAGGCCAGCTATAAAACATTAAAATTATATTAAAAAATTTAAGGAAAATTGGCTTTTTAAAAATGTAATTTCAAAATATAACATATATGAAGCATACAAGTAGAATACTAAGGAAAATCTAGACACTATAATATTAAATCATGCTAAGACAGAACATTTCATAAAATGTTCTAATATAGCATGCCATTCTCTAAAATATAATATTCCCTTAAAAGCTTAACAAGCTTGAAGTACAGATTTCACAGAAATTATTCTTCTGCATTTTAACAAGGTGGGTATGCAAACTAGGAATATGAAGAGATCTGTCATTCTGCTGATACCCTGGGGTGCTAAGATGGCAGAATTGGGAGACATTTACCCAAAGATTGGCAGGAATTCTGTCAAGGACTTAGCTCAGTAATTGATGGGATATCCAGACTACTTAGACAGAATTGATTAGAATTAGTCTCTATAGGATATCATGGCACCACACGGATACAATTAGGACACATGTCCAATGCAAATAACCCAAATTCTGGCAGTATGAGTTATGCTTTTTTGGATGAATCCAAATTTTCTGCATCTTCAAATACAGGAAGTATACATGGTACACACTGACGATCTAATAAGTAAAGGAACACAAAATTAAGATGAAAAGTTTACTTCATTTAACATTATCCCAACTGGACAAAACTATGACTTAAGTGATTACTTTGCCAGAGAAAACATATTGCTTCTTAATGTTGGCTTATCAAAATAGCCAAACAACATTTACATTAATAAACTAGGGAATTCCAACTTTGAAGATTTTGCTCTTCATTCTCTCTAGCAAATGAAAGCTTTTCATCCAAAAAGATTCTCAGAAAGTCATCAATTGCTCATCTTCACCTTATTCCTCTGTAAATCTCAACATTCTCACCAAAGTCTTTCCAGTACTGCTCTGTTAAATGAATTCCAAAGTGAAGTCTCACATTACTAAAGTTTATGCTTGCCTTAGAATTTGGGTTATTTTTGCTCTTTGAGAGTAGGTGAAATATAAACACAAAAATAGTACTGCATAGAGCAACGTACTCCTGCACCATATGGTACAATACGACATTTACTTTACAAAATTACAAATCACAAGAAGAGATAACTCTAAACAAAATTTTCAAGCTAGTCAAAGACTTCTCTTTAGTGCCCTTGATATTTCTTTCTAGCACCCACCCCAATGAATTCTAGGATTCTGACAGTGATCTTCTCTGCCAGGGTCCCTCAGATGAACTAGTCCTCTATTAAGAATCTAAGTATCCTAAAACTTTTTTCCAGCTGCCTTCTTCTCCCAAACCAAAATTTAATTGTATTGCAACTCATTTGTCAGGATCCCTAAAGCCCTGTTACTGCAGCCTATTTATCAGGATGGCTAAAAACCTTTGAATTACTTATTCTTGCCAGATAATACCTTTCAATTTTCATAAGAATATTACAGTAGTAATTTCTTAATGCATAAGAATATTTTAAAAGATGATAATTTCTAGATAGGTCACAGGGTATTAGGTAAAAATATTTGGGACATTTTCTGTACCTTGATAATAATGTCAGAGAAATACCTACTTCTTCCTACCTCTACAAGTTGTCCGTAATTCAAGTAAGTATGTTATTGGGAGACATCTGTTTACTATGCTAATTCATTCCATCTTCTAATGCAAAAATGTAAAAATGTGCAACAGAATGGCAATGAATATTCTCTATGTCCCTCTGTTTAAGACCGAGTGAAGGGATCAACAATGGCACCAGAAGAAATACTAAATGTATCATAGAATGTATAAATTCTATCTGAATTAGCATACAAGCACAATTATGCCATTCTTTCTTGGCACAATGGAACCTTTTCACCCAATATTCTTAACACATTTCATTACTTCATTCCTGAAAATTAGTGTTCCCAATGGTCATAACCAATGATCAATGTGACAGGACCAAGAGAAAGAGTTTCAACTGCTTTTTCTAGACTTCAATACATTTCTCTCAGGAAGTTCATAGAGTTAAACAACCCTTTCCTCATCTTTACTTCTAGTCACCTACCAATCTCAATTCCACTCATAACTTTCTTAATCATTTTAGCACCTAGTTCATCACCTCATGTTTTCCTATTTTCTTCCATTACTTTGAAGGACTTCAATTCTCAGTAACAACTCCTTTAATAACCTGATCTCATGATCTCAAAGTTTCTTCCTTCCTTCTCCCTCTCTCTTCAGCTCATAGGATCAAAGATCTGCAGATGGATGGAAATACTGACAAAATTAATTTTTTTAACATGAAGAATATACTTAGTGGAAGCATAACCACCCATTATCAAAGATGCAAAATGCTCTATTATACAGTAGAAGTAACAGAATTGTTCTGTTTGACCTTAGAGGATCAATAAGTTGAAATGACATGCTTAGGAATAATGTGAGAGAAAGTGTCTAAAAATTAGATCTCAAAACAGAAGTGCCTTGGAAAGTCATGAGTGCTATTCCTACTTCCCTTTACTGGAGGTCCTAAAAAAGATGTCTAAATTAATTAATAAAAAAGCCCTTAATAAACATTTTATATATGCTCATTACATGTTATCTAGAGTGGATTATCATTTGTCAGGGATGATAGAGAGAATCTGTCTTTTCTCCTAATAAAGGGTAGACAAAATAATCTCAGAGCATGCTTGTGATTCAGAGATTAGGGAATTCTATGAAAACAGGTGGGAAAATATTATCTTAAAGAAACAAAAATACTGTTAAGCAACAATGAGTATATAGGATATTTATCCACTCTCTTTTCCTCTGGACATCTCCTTTATGACCTCTCTGAAGCAATTAGCAGTTCTAACCAACTGTTCCAGCTTGTAATCCAGTATGCTATATTTTTAGAATGTGTACACATTCTGAACTGAATCATGTGTGTGTGTGTGTGTGTATTTGTGTGAGCATGCATTTGTGTTGGGATATAAACTACAGAAGCTTGCTACAGATAATTCAGGATTGCAGAATTATTATAAATACATTTCTGTATTGGCTATAAGTTCATGTAAATGAATTACGAATTATACCTAATTAATTATTTTTTGTTTTTGCTCTTGATTCCCCCATAAGGAGGAAAAAGTTTACTACTCTAACCTTCCCAGGGGCCTGTAGAAGTAGCAGGGGATAAAATACTATGGATAAACAGAAAATCTTCCTTTATAAATCTTCCTTTATAAAATAATAACATAAAGAAGAGACATAGTTTTCAATGAATTTGACCTTCTCATATCACTTCTATACATTTTTAAAACTTACAATTGAGAATGAAATACATAGAAATACATTAGGAATGAATAGCTTTATGAGATTAAATGGGTATAGAATGGCAAAGAAATAGTGATGAAAGACATAAGTTCTAGCATGATTTTCCAATAAATATGCTTAAGGATGATAAGCACATACATTAAGAAACACAATGGAAAAATCAACTAAGATAAATAATCCTTCCAATTCTTCTAGGTTTTGGAGCAGCACATCTTAAGAAACCAGAAAAATTATTTTTGACAAGAACTGCATTTTAAAGTATAATCCATAAATAGGATATGGATTTTTAATCATATTTGTGGACAAGCTTGTATTTTGAAATTGTGCATTTATGAATGCACATTTCTCTAAGAATACATGTTATACTCTTAGAGCATACATAGCAGGTATTGAGTAAATATTTGTTTAATTTCATAACCATTTCATACTTTAATAAAAAGGTATTTCACATTCAAAAGTCAAATTTTATATAAAATGCATCTTATTCAGAGTAAAAAAAAAACTATACCAAATTATATAGCTTCCTTCTCCCAAAAATAGTGATATTTTAATGGCTGACTTAGATTTTCCAATTTATACTATTAATCTCCAACAATATCTAACCCTAATTCTTTACCATTACACTGATGGTATAATGGAATCCCAAAGTCTGTGTCAAGGGGCAAAAGCTTTAACAGATAGATTCTACCAAATAAAAATATTTCAAATACAATTCTGAAAAACAAATAAGCAACATTGACTTTTTTAAAGACCAACCTGGCTATGTAAGGCAAGGTGTGTCACCAGAAACTATATTATAGGACTACAATGACCAATGAAATAGATAAAAATACTACATGACCTTCAGATCTGTAGTGCTTTTTTATTTTCAGAGATATAGTATTTGGAGAAGTGGCAAAAAGATACATGGCACTTAGAATTAAATAATTTTTAGCCTGTTGTTCCTGAGATTGGTTCTTGACTGTGTAGATTAAGACAGATTTTATTGGTTCCTTGAACTTGCATGGTGGAAAATAATCATATTTGTTTTAGTACAGTTGGTTTCTTTTGTAATCCAGTGAATTGTATTGCATGAATTTAAAAATATTATTTTGAGAAGGGATGCACAAGTTTTAACAATGTTAGAGGGTACCTTGAGATAAAACAAGTTTAAAATTCTGCAATAACTGGAAAAAATAAATCACATATATTAACACATTGTACTTAAAAGTAGAAGAGAAAAAAAAAGCTGTAGCTGAATAAAGAGATGGGATGCAGATTTTTTTTTCAATGAGAAAAAAGCAAGTGGCCAAGTTAATTTCTAATCTATGTAAATTATCAATTTCAAAGAAAAAAGGAAATTTACTATAAATAATAATAACTTAGGGGCAGCTAGATGGCACAGTGGAGAGAACACCAGTCCTGAAGTCAGGAGGACCTAAGTTCAAATCTGGTCTTAGACACTTAATACTTCCTAGCTTTGTAACCCTAGGCAAGTCACTTAACCCCAATTGCCTCACCAAATAAATAAATTAATAAATAAATAATAGCTGGAATTTTGAAGCACTTCAGAATTTGCAAAGCACTTTATATAGGTATGTAATGCCCTCTAATTCTCACAATACCTATGATGGTGCTCTTATTAGTCCCATTTTTCAGATAAGAAAATGGAGCTTGAGAATAGCTAAACAAAAAGAAAATGGCTACCTATCAAGGTGCAAATTATTCTAAAATTAGCTATCATTATGGAGTCAGTCCATCAGCTCATTAGAGTAAAAGTCAAAATGAATATCAAATAAGAAAGAAAACACTTATTAAGCACCTATGTACGCAAATTCTATCTTTAGTACTTTAAAATTATTAACTCATTTGATTCTCCCAACCTAGAGTTCTCTGTATGTTAAATAATTTGTCCAGGGTCGTACAACTAGTAGGTATCTGACACTGTATTTGAACTCAGATATTCCTGATTTCAGGATTAGACCTCCAACTACTGTATCACCTAATTAGAAATGATAAAGATGAGATGCCATATACAATTACAACAGCTTCAACCTGACCTCTTGAAAAGGTGCTGGCTCTAAAAAAGAAATAAAAGAACAGATATTGTTACTGAGAATCAATCTTATTATTTTTTTTTAAGAAGTCAATGACTAATATAAAGCAGTTATCAAATCAGAGGCTAAATCTCCATTAACCTATTTTTTTTTCAAAAACAGTTTAATACCTGCAGGTTATTGCTATATACTTTTTTTTTTTTTTTTGGCTGAGGCAATTGGGGTTAAGTGGCTTGCCCAGGGTCACATAGAAGTGTTAAGTGTCTGAGACCACATTTGAACTCAGGTCCTCTTGACTTCAGGGCTGGCTGGTGCTCTATCCCTGTACCACCTAGCTGCTCCTACTATATACTTTTAACTTTTTTCACTATATTATTGGAAAATGTGGGAGGTAAGGTTAGTTTTATTTATTATCACAAATGCTCCATAGCTTATGGTTTCTGATCAATCTAAAAGCAATATTTAAAAAAAAGGAGAAGTTTTTCAGAATATAAAAATATATGTGAGGATGTAAACATTGAATATCCCTCAGTTTTCATATATGTACATATACGTTATCTATACATATATTTCTCTGTGTATATAGCGATACTATATACACATACATATATGCATATACATACATATAAGAATATGTATGTATGTACACATTATTCATTTTCCAAATTTTAAGCTCAATATTTAAAGAAGCAAAGTAACACAATTTTTATGACAATTTGAAAGTAATGTAATTGTAGATCAATCAAACAATCTTATACCCATTTTCTTATTGCCTTTGTATGCAAAGTTTTTATTTGAAAGGGTACATTTATTCAATTTATTTCTTTTTTATTCTTTGTTATACATTTTTAAATTTGTTGCTCAATGATGTGTATCAACATCCAAACACTTGTTCAAATAATAGTTTAGCTTTTAACCTCATAAAAATAACTGCACTTTGGGAAAATGTTGCATAGAGTGTGTGCACTTTGTTTTAAAAGGGTGGGGGAAAAATCTGTCCTAAAGGATTTGAAAAAGGGCACAATAAAACATAATGACTCATCTGTACTATTACAGAATAACTTCTAAAGAGGCACTTTAGAAGCTTTTAAAATGTGTTCCTGAATAGATGGAACATAAAATGTGTAAATGGGTAATAGTATACGCATCATCCTTTAAATCCAAGGTCACTCATTTCCTCAGATATTTAATTAGTGTATAAAATTATTTTAAGCAGTTATAGTCTATTAAGTCATGACATACATGTTTCTTTATTATGATTTTTCTCTTATTTTGAAAACCACTGCCTAGAAAATATCAATTTCTGAAAGAGTAAAAAAAAAAAAGTAGGGCCTTCCAAGTGTTCTCCAATAATTTTACAGTGGCTAGACAGATACACTGCATCAATTCTCAAATGATTTATGCTTCATATTATCTTAAGAGAAATAGGAATTTAGATTTACTAAACATAGATCCTAAATAATATCAAGTACTCAGACTACATTAGTCAAATATCCTTGAAAATCCTTGGAAAATGACCAGGAAAGAATTATTTTTATAATTAAATTCTTATATTCTAACTTGATGAAAGACAGGTCATACAAATAATATAAAACCATCAATTCCAAACTAATACCAGGAGCTATCCTATTGAAATATATTATCAATTCATTCAAAGTCAAATTAATGCAAGACTATGACTATATCAGGTCTTTCAATTAACCTAGACAAGAACTTCTCTCCTCCTGCTCCTCTTCCCAACAAATAATAATTCATCTACTAGAGAAAAAATGCTTCAAAATATTGTTTCTTTTACTCATATATGTGCATTTTTTGGTTTAAAGGACATTTTAGGATGAATAGTTTTCATTGTCACTTTTTTTTGGGGGGGGAGAGAGAAGTGAGGGAGGCAATTAAAGTTAAATAACTTGCACAGAGTCACACTTCTGGTAAGTGTTAAGTATCTGTGGTTGGATTGACCTTCAATGCCAGTGCTGTATCTACTGTGCCATCTAGCTGCCCCATCACCCCCTCCTTGTTTTTTAAACTATTTTAAAATCTTCTTAAATCCAAAAGCTTCTTCCTATCTTTTTCCTGCTAAAATTGAAAAACTGAGGATTAAATATTTGTTGTTTTTTTTTTTTTTCCATTAAACCTGATAAATAGTAAGACCTTCATAGATCTTCCAGGCAAGACTTGTAATCTGTTCCTTCAGCCAGTCACATATACACCCTGGAAAAATTTTGAGATGTCAAAAAAGGGAGATAAGAGAAGAAAGATAGCTAAGGAAACCAGATTCTGATGTTTATGGGAAAGTATCTAATTTAATTAAAAAAACTTCAATACACACCCCAAGATATTTCTATGTATCTGTAATTACTATACATAGATTTGAAAGCTAGAACTTACTTTAACAAATAAAATGGCCACATCTCATGAATTTAAAGAAAATAAGCAGCCTCTAAAATAAAATTTCTTGTGGACAAGCAAAATCAAACAAAAAATACCACAAAGTTTCTTTTTAAATAGTTTTTACTGAATTCTGTATTGACTTCATGTGAAAGAAAGTGTAATATTAAATGGCGACCACTGAAAAATCTGAGTTCAAATCCCACTGCTGAAACTAGTTGTTGGATCACAGCCAGCTGTTCCTCACCTGTAAAATGGGAATAATAATAACCATAGAAGCTAACTTAACAGTTTATTGGGAGGATTAAGATAAAAACTGTTTTTACAAATCTTAAATTTAAATGGTAATTAGCTATTATTCATGCTTCAAAATGAAATCCAAGTTGAAGCTATGTGGACACATTTTATTTAATAAATATGGCAACCATAAGATCCTTATGGTTTATAAATTTTCTTTGACCTAAACTGAGAAGGGCTGACAATAGGATTTAAAAGATAACGAAGGGAACTTGCTGGTTGAGAACGCATTTTTACTCCACACTCCCTTTTCTCTTTTCAGCAAAAGCTAATACTTCTTTGGCAAAGGTTTAAAGAAATTTAGACCCTAAATCAACTCTGTACTGGCCTTGTGCCTGAAATTTGGGTTTAGTAAACTTTTAGAAATTACTAAAAACAATACTGGTATGTGAAAAAGTATACTGACAATACCAAAAGCAAAACTTTAAAATAAAGGAAAAGAAAAAGATTTAATTGTACAACTAATTTAGTCAATACCGATTTTCATGGAGGGTGACCTCACACATTAACCTTATATTTAAATAAAACCTCTAGGTATTTTTTTAGTAATTTTACTTTTGAAAAAAATTGTATATAGTTTTATTCTTTATTTCAATTATTTTCTGATCTATATCAAAGAACAGAGTGAAAGAGATTTGCGATGAAATTATTTCTGCAGGCTAGATGTCAATAAACAAAAGGTAAATGGCCTTATATGAAGGTATTAAAATAGCTGCTGAAGTAACAAGGGCTTTATGTGTGGGAGAAGTAACTATATTTTTTTGAATATACACACTTGTGCATATATTTGTACATCACACACAATCAAGGCAAAAGGAAATTAGAATAGATCTTATATAGAGAGCTTATATTCTGCTTATGGAAAAGTAAAAAGAGGAGAAATATCTTTTAAATATAACCAAAATGGCTCCATTGCATTCAGATCCTATGATTTAACCATGAATAATGTTTTGTTTCTTTTTAAAGCGAGATTAGAGACTCCTATGCCTTTGGCTATTATTATGTATCTCTAAATCTGAGGGACAAAACACCTTTCCTCAAAAACCTATAATTACTATTACATATTCACTGCTGCTCTTTTCTATTCAAAACTCCTATGTTCTTGGCCACCATAATCACAACTGGAAGACAAAGAAATCTCATTCTTGTTTCTTTCACTATTTAATCTTTATGTTTTAATCTATTTTAGTTATTAAAATAAATTGCATGGTAGGGAGACAATAGAAAACAAGGGAAATGAGAAGGGGCAAATAATTTTAGTATCAGATATTCTAATAATGGGGAGGAAGAGAAATCATCAAAATTGGAAAAAATGCAAATGAATGGATTTTTATTGATGGGCAGATTTTGAAGCTATGTAAATTGTCCATTCAGAGAAATCCTAAGAAGTCTCTGCTATAAAGAAACAATTCCAAATGGAATCCATATTGTTGCCATAGTTACAGAATTAGCCGCTCATCTAAGAAGAGATCTTGACAGTCTGTAACTATAGTATTCTAACCACATGAGAGGAAAAATAAGTATTCAAAAAAAAAAAAGGAATAAAATCAACTTGATTGATTTTTACCTTCCAGAGAAGACAAAGAGGGAGATGAGTGGGTAAATGAAGGATAAGAGGAAAGATATCTTTAAAAAAAAAATTCTGATGTTTATGAATGGTACCTAATTAAATTCAAGAAATTTCAATATGTGGCCCAGGATATGTCTATGTAACTGTAACCACTCACTATATGTAGATTTGAAGGCTATGTCTTACTTCTATTAATACAACTGCCACAGCCCAAGAGTTGAAAGAAGCACACAGCCTTTAAAATAAAATTTCTTCTGGACAAGCATAGTCAACATATAATTTTCCCATCTATAAGGAAATGATGTCTCTGTTTTCAGAGTCAACAACAGGATGATTTGAGAAGTGTGATTCTAACAGCCCTGGGCTAAGTTGTTTCATATGTATTTGTGAAGCTGTGTGTATATTATCCTACAGGATGCATACCATTAAAAAAAAAGTCCATGGTTTCAGCTTCCCACAAAACCAGCTTATTCAAATTCCCTTTAAGGGAAAGGTCATTAACTCTAATTAAAGTCTGCCCTTGTTTTCATTTCTAAAAGAAAAAAAAAAGTTAATGAGAGACACAAAAAATGTTAGTAAGAAGTAAGAAAAAAAGAAGAGATAGTGGGAAGGGCAAGAGATATGGTAGGAAATAGAAGAATGGAAAAGGTTATTTTATGAGGGATTATATCTCCTTTTTCCTTGTTTTCAAATCTCTTTTTTTCCCCTTTGGTAATGTTATTGGGCTCCATTCTTCATAATAACTATATCATTCCCTGGTATAAGTTAAATGCTAAGTTAACTCTTTCTACCTCTAAGATAATTTTTTTTTTTACTCAATTGGTACTAATCTAGGAAGAAAAATCATTCTTTTAACCATGGGGATACTCTCAACAGATCAAGAGGTAGGAAAATAGTCAAGGAATCAAATGATTTTTTTCACAATCAGAAATGTTTCTGAAAACTTTCATTGCCAATTACAGCAAAAGCATGTTATTTGGGGGAAAAAAAGCAATTAGTACAATGCATGGCAAATAGTGGATGCTAGAGAACTGCTTATTCCCTTTTCTTTCCTTTCCCCCAGTGCCAGAAAGAGTTAACGTACCAGTTTACTAACCTGGAGTAATGTGGACACAAGGGAAAAAAAGTAGCTAAAATATCCACAACATAGAAACAAACCCAGAAAGAAGCATGACATAATGAAATCCCTGAACAACATTTTATAAAGACCTAAAAGAAAATCAAGAACATTTGGATGGACATTAAACAATTTCCAAATATTTGTGATGATACAATGAATAAGCACACAAAGTAGAATCGTGAAGGCATTACAATTATTGAAAATGTACTTCTACTTTTAAAAGCTTATTTCTAAAAGGCACTTTTGTAGCATATTTATGTTGTAAGATGAAAAGTTAATTTGAACTATGTTAAAATTTCTATCACAATGAAAATATCATAAAAGGAAAAAAGATAATGTGGAGGTGAAACTGTTATAGAGTATTAATTCACATCTCTGCTAGTGGTGACTTTGCATTCCTCCCTACCATAATACTTCATACTGATTATTTTTTCATCTTTTGTCATATATGCAAACTGAATAGGTGTGAGGTGATTCTTAGATGCAATTTCAAATAGTGTTTCTATGATCTTTCTAGTGATCTTAAACAATTTTCAGAACATGATGAATAGTTTCTATTTCTTCTTTTGAAAATGGTTCTTTCATATCCATTGACAAGTTCTCAACTGGTGAATAGCTATTCTTTTACAAATGTGACAATTGCCTTCTGATTTTTGGAAGGGGAACTTTCACATTCATTTATTCTTTACAATCCCTATGTCTTTTTCCTATTCTCAAGGATATCACTATTCAAACCATAATTGTACTCAGAATCTTTTAGAGGAACCTTGTCATCTCCAGATAAGTTCCATAGATCCTGGCCACTTAAATATAGAAACATCTTTATTTCAGAAACATCAAAGGTTCTCCGCAACTTGGTCCATATGTTATAGAGTGTTTGCTACTACTAATTTCTCAAAACCAACTTTTGTCTACTTGTTCATCTAATACGACTTTCTCATGTCTCCCCGTGCTTTTTCCCACTTATCTAAATCCCACCTGTCCCACAGTTCCCAGTCCCAGCTCCCTCTGTAAAGTCTTTTCACTTTACATATGAGCTGCCTTATTATTTATAGGAAAAAATGGGAGGAATTATTCAAATCTTCTTGGGAATACATTTTGTGAATACAGGGTCCAGAAAGGAAGTGCAAAATTTAAAATGTCCCCCAAATCACTAATAATAAAAGCAATTAAATTCAAAACAAATCTGAGGTTTTATCTTATATTTGCAAATTGGCAAAGATAACAACAAATGGAAACTGTGAATCTGAGGATTGTGAGAAGTCAGACATTATTAATAGGTATGCTGACTGATTCAATAATTTTGAGAAAGTATTTGGAAATTTATAAGAAAAGGTACTATTTAAATAAATTTGTTTGACATAGTAATATCACTACTAGATATATTCCATGAAGAGGTCAAAGAAAGGAAAAAAGCTCAACATATATATATTTATATATCAAATTATTCATAATAATACTTTTAATATTTGTGGAGAACTAGAAACAAAGTAGTTATTTATCTCCTAGAAAATGACTAAAAATTTATGAATATATGTATATGAATGAAATATGATGCTAATGTAATATTATTATGTAATAAAAAATAATATATGAGGAAAGCAGAGACTTGTGGGAAGATATATACGAATTGATATTGAGTAAGGTAAGCAGAAAGAGAAAAAAGATATAGTCTCTAGATTTAGAGCGAGAAGGACCTCAGAGATCATGTAGTCTAGCTTCTCTAATGTACTGGTGTGGAAATTGAAATCCAGAAAGCAAATTACTTGTACAAGGTCACACTAGCAGTGAAGTATAGAAGCAGAATTCAAACTCAGGCCTTAATTCCTGATTTTACCATCTTTCTACAGAGTTCTACAGCTTTTCTTACATGAAGAACACAATAAGAAATATTTTTTTATAATGCTAGAATGAAACTGAACATTAAGCAACTGGAATGACACACTTTGGAAAATGAAGATAATAAATAAATAATAAAGAGAATAGATAATAAAACATGCTTCCCTACTTTTGGTCAATGAGTAGGATGACATAGTGAAAGAAAGCTGTCTACATTGCCAGGAATGGTTATTTGAATGACTACTTAACTATTTTTCTCTATTGCAAGGAAGAATTCAATACTGGTAGAATGAGGAATTGGGGAAAGGTATCATTATAACAAAACTATGAGGTGAAAACAAAGGCATCAAAAAAGCAACTCTTAAAATAAATAAAATTAAAGGTAAATTAATTTGAAGTTTTATTTAAGTAAAAACTGCTTTATTGCCACTGAAGGTATGTCACTGTTATATACCTATTCATGTTTTTTCCCCCAATGATCGACTCATTCTGAATTTAATAAAAAAATTGCAAGAAAAATTTGCCTTTCCAATAAAATTGATTTTCTTGCCTTTTGTTGCCTAAAGCATGCTCAATATATTAAAAAAGAGAAATGGTTGTAAGAAAAGGAGAGGGAAAAGTAAGGGGAGAAGAAAGTTAAAAAAAAGTATTAACAACAAAATGATTGTGTAAGGTGTATTCAGCTCATCAAATTTCTTTCAATATGCAAATAATATTGTTAATCATATATAAGTAGCTCATGTTCAAATACAAATCTCAGAAATGGAATGTTTTTTTTTTGCTAAGTTAAAACAACAGCAGCAATAGTTAATTGGCAGAAATCAAGGTAGAAAGTTCTAATCAACCAGAAAACAGGAAAAAATGAATGAAAAAACTAATAGATTTAATTAATGCATGGTAAAAATCATAGGAGTGATGAAATACAACCATAAAGACTATATATTCTGCCTGCTTCACATTCCTAAGGATAATGAAATGACAATTTTCCTAAAGAGCAGTTATATTTATAATCCCAACAGGAGCTGAGATACGTTTATTTATGGCTTTCGGTATTTATAGAATTATCATTCGACCCCAACAATTAGCAGTAGGACAGCTCCCAGATTAATCTTCCTATTGCTCAAATCCAGTCATGTTTCTCTTATTCACAATCTCATCAATGTTCCCAGGTTTTAATTATCCTTCCTAGATCCATACAACCAGCTCTAGTCTGTTTTCTGAACTCCTATCATGCATCTCCAAATACCTATTGAACATTACAAATGAATATCCCTAGGGCATTTACATAACAGGCAAAAGACTTATTTTTTCCTTAAATTCAGTGCTCCTTCAAACTTCTCCATTGCTCTCAAAGATATTGCCATCTTTTGATTCATTCAAATTTATAAACTTTAATCTCCTTCACTCTATACCTCCAATCAATTAAAAAAATATTGGCATTTCCATATTAAAAGCATTTCTCATTTCTATTCCCTCTCTCTACTGGCACAGCTACCATTTTAGAAATGAGCCTCACTATGTATCACAAAAATTTTTTTAACTGGTCTCACTGCCTCAAGTCTCTATCTCCCTACTCAAAGCTATCCTACACATATAAAGTCTTTTCTAATCACCCACCCGCTTTACTTTCTAAATACTGTGTATGTGTGTGTTTGACCAACTTTGCTGTAATTTATTTTATAATTTGTTCCAATGTTGTTGATATATTAGGAAACATTTTGAATACTTAAAGATGAAAGAAATCCAGGCTGTAAAAAGGAGGAATAGTCTGGAAAAGAAGCAAAGGCCTGGAGGAATTAAGTTATTCTACAATCTAACAATGGAGAC
>JAJPUD010021462.1:6409-23023 GCA_023553655.1 Myrmecobius fasciatus | reverse complement strand
GTTCACAGAGAAAGCTGTCCGCAGTTCGCCATCTTGGCTCCCCCCTATTCTAATTTTCAAAAAATTATTTTTATCTTTGAGATTCTGTACCTCCTTTTCTATTTGGTTAACTCTTTTTTCCTAATCTTCTTGTTTTTCTTGGATGGTTTTAAATATGTTTTTAGGTTTTCTTCAGTATCTTTCATGTGATTTTAAAGTTCTTTTCTGAGTTCTTCTATAGATGCTCTCTGGGCGGAGAGACATTTCATGTTACTCTTTGAGGTAGAAGCTTTTTTTTTTTTTTTTTTTTTTTTTTACTAAAATGTCCTCCTCTGAAGATGAGCCCTAGTTTTCCCAGTTCCCATAATATGTTTCAATGATAGGGTTCTTTCTTCTTTGCCAATTCATTTTTTATGAGATATATTATCCTAAGCACCTTTAATGTAGGGTGGGTGGATGGTTCCTCAAGTTTCTTTTCATCTCTCCATACTGGCCAGGAGCCCCAAACTTAGAACTCCACCTTCCTATAAGTGCCCACAGTCTGCAGCTCCCTTCTTCCCCAGGGCTGCCTCCCAGTGGCACAGCTGGGCCTTGTTTTCCCAGTCAGATGAAGTTCTCACTTCATCTTTTGAGATTCAAATTCAACTCAACAAATAGTCCTGCAAGTAAAACTCTCTGTGATTCCTGCTGAGATTCTAGCTACACCTATCTAGGCTGAGGAGTCTTCACTTGATGTTTCTGCAGAGGTAGCCCAGAGGTTTCTGCACTTCAGAAAGGTTAATCCCTAACCTGGGGTCTTTTTTCAAATCTTCTCAAGTTGTATCAGGAGAACCCCAGTTCTGCCCCAAGTCTTAGTGATTTTTCACCAGTCTTTCTTCATCATGAAATGCAAATTTGTTGTACTTGTGACAGAAATTGGGAGAGCTTGAAATTTACCAACCTACTCTATCATCTTCCCAGGATCTTTCCAAGGCATCATATTAATGAGTATCTTGGTCATCATATCAAGTTAAAAGGATAGGTGATAAAAATTCAGAGGATGTATACAAAATACTCATTTCTACAATATGTCATATCTCAATCGTAGTTAATTAAGCACCAAGTGATTTTCATTGCTATTTGCTAGATCTGCTAACAAAGTGGAATGTCAACAGCTATTTAGGGAAATTGTTAAAAAAATTATATGTAGGTTGTAATAGCTTTTGAAATTATTATCTTCCTTCATGGTTTAGTTCACATAGTATCTATTCTGTTCAGTTTCCCTTGATTTTGGGAGCTCTAAGATATCTGTACTTTCTTTAATCTTTCATACTACTCTAATTTGATAACACCTATGAATTTCACCACAATTTTAATTTTAGTTATGTTTCTGGTTTTCTGCTTTTATTTTTGCCTGTTTGTTTGCTTCTTTTTTCCTCTAAATTAAGTTCCTTAGGGACAAGAATTGAGTAATTTTGTATACCAGGAACTTACCATGGTACTTCACTTATAAGACACCTGAATCATATTTGTTGAAATGAATGAAATAGAGAAGGATAGACATAAAATGATGACAATAGTATTAACTACCCTTAAGTTTATATGTAGAGGGGGGAAAGAATATAAATAAGATGGTACAATCATAGGAGTAAACTGGAATTCACTAAGTCCCTTTCTAAATAGCTACCTTGTCATGTTTTAGTCATAAAAAAGAGAAAAATTATGTTTTTCCAAAGGTTAAAGTAATTTCTTTGTGAATACTTGAATATTTTTGGAGTCTGTACATGATTTGTACATGGAGATAGATTTTTTCTTATTTTGCTTACCACGTATCAATAATTCTTATTTGGCTAAAAAAGAATCAATGTAAAGACTATTGTCATTGAGATTTATGATTGGAAAGGAAAATGTACTTTCTTCCAATAAGGTCAAGAGATAACCAATAGATAATGCATGTTATCCAGGATATAGATAATACATATTATATATATTCCACTAGTATCCACAAAATGTCCTAACTAAAGGAATCCACCCCATCTCAATATTCCTATGGAATTCTTATGGAAAATTATAGACAAGAGTCACATAGGATGAAAGAAAGCATGTGGAGTGTAATGTTCCAATCTTTGAAGCTGGTATCTTCCAATGTCCCAGGAATTTGATATCATGTCAAGAGTGAAGAATTTAAATTAAATTGCCTGTACACAAATTCTGCTGCTATTACTACTTCCATTTGAGCAAGTTATTTAATCAATCTCAGTTTCAGTTCTCTGAGATGTAACTGAGGGTGTTTGGACTCATCTCTACAATCAGTTTTTTACCTTAATTCCTTGATCCTCTATATCCAACAAAACAATGAAAAATTATTTTTTAGAAAAGTTCAACATTAAGGTGTTACCACAGTATTTAGATAATCCTACACCCTTATCATCCAAACAATATGTAAAGCTCTGAGAAATACCAGTCAATTATAATGGCTGTCACTAAGTTTGTGGTCACTGAAGGCTAGTCTAGGCAATTACAGAAAGGCCTAATTCTATATAATTATATGCCTATAAATCAAAAAGATGTTATAAGCCCTCATTAGTAGAGGGAATTTGGGAGGAATATGGAATCTCAGTCTCAAAATAATGAAGTCTCTTTGGCACAAAAATTAATCACCCTCAGTCTACCCCTATGGTGAAATTGTATAATCTTAGCTATGATGGTCTTTAGATAATGAAAATATAATTTATCACTAAACCTATACTCAAATCCTTTATTCCTTGGAAGGAACTACCATAAGTTTTACTCCTTTATAATAGCTTTGATCAATCTAGCTTCTTTCTAAACGATGATGAAACATTAGAACAAGATGCTACTAGAAATGCAAGAAGGGAAAAATAATTAATTCAACATCCTAGATAATTCTATACTAAAGTTTAATTTGGTTCTATCTACAGAGCCATGGCAGATGGCTGGACTTAATTGATTTGACAGTATGGCTGAAGGCAATCTTTATTGATGTAACCATCCTTATGTTGGTTAAGACATAAAATAGTGTCACACCACAGGAACCCAACACTTTCTTCCAGAGCAAAATCTTTTAGGCCCTTATTCCTGTGGCCTAGCAGAAGTACCGTTTGGAAGAGGTGGTGCATATATGCCTTAAACATGAACAGTTTCCCTTATAAATCCCAGTGCAATACTGAGAAATCTTAGGTTGATTCACTCTTTGGACCTAGTAAACTCATTTTAAGAGATATTCTCACCAGTATCTGAACTCAGTATATCCTCCACAGTTGTGGAAATATGTATAAAAGAATTACACCTGTTTAACACATATTGGATTATTTGCTGTCTATGGTGGTTAGCTGGTGGAAGAGAAAAATTTGTAACAGCATTTTGCAAGGGTGAATATTGAAAATTATCAATGAAAATGTTTTGAAAAAAAACTTTAATTAAAAAAAAATGTTTCCATTTCCTCTCTCTTTTCATGACTCTCCTTCCCTCATTTGTGAAACCTACCATCTGATCAAATCAAAATCATCAAAAATATAATTTATTCCAATTATCATGAAAAATCTTCACTTTATTCATTGATAGAGTTTAGTTGTAGCTGGATTCTCTCCTTAATACATCTATTCCAAACTTTTTAGTTCCTGATCCTTTGATTTTTTTACTTCCTGCTTTAGATCCAAGGCTGCTTCAATCTGCCTTTATCCATCACTGAGTCAACTGGAGTAACTTCTAACACCTAAGGAGATTCAAATTCAAATAAATATATTTATAAGTAGAGAGAGGCTCATCACTAGTATAAAGAATGGGTCATACATATTTCATCTATTTGACTTTGCTAGGCTTTCAAGGGAAAGCTGAAAGAAATGTGGATAATGGAATTATGCTCTGTATTTATTACATAAAATATGAAACCTACATCTTTAGCCTCCTATCTTATATCACTGGTTTTAAAAAGTGAGTATATAAGCTAAAGAATGAAGTTAAATTGAATTATTTAAGAGGAGTTCAATAAGAACAGTTGAACAGAGGAACTTGCTGTCAATCTACAGCTTTTCCTGAATCCTAGAAAATCAGAAATGGCAATAAACTGATGATGGAATTATGGTTGGGCTATTTGCACTTCAAAGATTATCTTCAAAAAGCTCCATAGGGTAAAAACCAAAAAGAATTCTTTAGCCCATGTTTCCATGACTATACTATTGAAGAGAATATTACAGATCCTTGGATTTTATTTCAGGGTTTTCATTAAACATAGTACAATTCAGAAAATTTCAGAGGTGGGAGAACATCAGTTGTAATCTGTTCCTACTAACTATAAATCAAAAAAGTCCGTGTAATATATTCTGATGTGATAATTGTCCAGCCTTTGTGTAAATTCCTCATCTATACACAAATCTCCTACCTCCAACATAACCCAATTCATTTTTATATAGTTTTAATTGTTGACAAGTTTTTCTTTATTCCAAAATTTTCCCTTTACAACTTCCCATTTGTCCCACTTGTGCCTTCAAACATAAAAAAAAGGAAAAAAAAATCAAATCCTTCTTCCACATGATCTTCCTTCAAATACATGGGTGTCATGCTCCCTTCCCTAATCCCTTAGGTCTTCCCCACTTCAGGCTAAACACATCTTAAACCAGTCATTATACTGCACAGAAAGCACAATTGTTTTTTTCCTTCATATATATGTTTTCAAAATTATAATTGTACTTGCTAAATTACTGCTCACGGTATTGAACAATAATGAACATTGTTCCTTTATTTTGGGAAGCTTATTTACATGGATTTGGGACTTACCCTGAGATGGAGTGCCTAGATTTAAGCGTTAGTAAATCTTCAATACTTTTTATGCCTAGTTCAACCCATATTCCATCTAGTGATTCATTCAGTCAAGTAATCCACCAGGACACAAGGAGTTTAACTAGCACAGACATCTTGCTATCAGCCCTTTCATCATTCATAATTCAGCTCACTCTCAAATCTTCTTCAATTCTTTGCACCTCTAGTTCAAGGAATAACAATCAAATCAGTATTGTCTTTTCTATTATTTAAAATATATGACAATCTACTGCACCTTGTTTACTTCACAATTCTTATGATTACTTAGACCAAAAGAAAAAACCTTTAGCTATCATTGTATTTTATATGTTGTATCCCCCAAAAAACCTTAAGGACACTTTTGCATTTGTATGCCCATCATAGAGCTTGACATATAGTAGATGCTTGATGAATTCTTGTTGGTTGACTGATAGTCTGCCTAAAACATTTTAGATCTTTTACCTGCCAAAACCTAGATGCATAGTTAGTTTCTTAGTTATGATATTTACTATCTTAAAGTCCAGTAAAACCCCTAAATCTTTTGAGATGATTTCTTTCTCTTCCATCTTATATTTGCATGTTTAATGCTAAGATTTTACATTTAGGCCCATATTATTTTATCTTCTTAAATATGTCAGATTTTTAAGAGGCACAAAATATGTTTTAAACTTGTCTTTAATCAAATATTTTATGAATCCCTCTAGCTTTGTGTTCTCTGTAAATTTTATAAGCACTCCATCTATGCCTTTATCAAAGTCCTTAATAAATATGTTAAACAGTAGAAAGTCAAAGTCAAATCCCTGGTGCACTCAAATGGAGAAATTTTACTATATTAAATATTGAGGCATTGATTATTTTTGGGGTCTTAGACATGTTATCAGTTTTAAAACTATCTAATTGTATAGTGGCAAGGACTTTTCTTTCCATATTTTTCACAATTACAGTGTGATGGATGTTACAATGTTTTCCCAAAATCTGGTTCAGCTATATCTAAAAAATTCTTGTGCTATGTCTCCAGCAACTTTAGCAGAAAAGAAAAAAAAAAGGTTAGTTTTACATAAACTGTTCATAATAATCCCCAATATTGTTTGTAAATAGAATAACCTGAATAATTTATAAATTGTTGCTAAATAACATTTTGTGGATTAAGAGATTCTAGAAAAAAGTGAATTTTCCAAGAATTTACCTAGAACAGAGGTTCTTAAACTAGCATCTAGAGATCTGTAGGCCATGAATTTCAGAAAGAGAAAAGGCACTTTCATTTTCTTTATTTTCTTTTCTTTTTTAAAAGATTTTTATTTTCAAAACATATGCATAGTTTTCAACATTCACTCTTGCAAAAGTTTGTGTTCCAAATTTCTTCTCCCTCTCTTCCCTCAACCCCTACCCTAGACAGGAATTAATCCAATATATGTTAAACATGTGTAATACTTCTATACATATTTCGACAATTGTCATGCTGCACAAGAAAAATCAGATCAAAAAGGGAAAAATGAGAAAAAAAAGCAAGCAAACAAAAAAAAAAGGTGAAAATACTATATCGTGATCCACACTCAGCCCCTACAGTCCTCTCTCTGGGTACAGATGGTTCTCTTCATCTCAAAACTATAGTCTAAACCACCTTGCTGTTGAAAACAGCCACATCCATAATAACTGATCCTCATATAATCTTGTTGTTGTTGAACATGTGCAATATTCTCCTGGTTCTGCTCTTATGAGATGCACTTAGCATCAGTTCATGTAAGTCTCTCCAGGCCTTTCAGAAATCATTCTGCTGATTTTTTTCTTGTAGAAAAACAATATTTCATAGCATTCATATACTATAATTTATTCAGTTATTCTGATTCTCCAATTGATGGGCAACCACTGTTTCCAGTTTTTTGCCACTACAAAAAAGGTCAATATATGCATTTCGGCACATGTGGGTCCTTTTCCCTTTTTTTATGACCTATTTGGGAAACAGGCTCAGTAGAGAGACTGTTGGATCAAAGGGTATACACACTTTGTGAGTCCTTTGGTCATAGTTCCAAATTTATCTCCAGAATGACTGGATCAGTTCACAAATACACCAATAATATATTAGTGTCACAATTTTCCCATATCCCCTCCAACATTAATTATTATCTTTTCCTGTCATCTACACTAATCAGAGAAGAGTTTAGTGCACCTCAGAGTTGTCTTAATTTGCATTTTTCTGATCAATAGTGATTTAGACCATTTTTTCCTTATGACTAGAAATGGTTTTAATTTCTTCATCTGAAAAATTATCTGTTCATAGGCTTTTATTCTTATAAATTTGGGGCAATTCTCTATATATTTTAGAAATCAAACCTTTATAATAACTCTTGGTTGCAAAAATTTTCCCAGTTTACTGCTTCCCTTCTAATTTTGTCTGCATTGGTTTTCTTTGTACAAAACCATTTTAATTTAATGTAATAAAAATTATTCAATTTGCATTCCATAATGTACTCTATTTCTTCTTTGGTCATATTTTCTTTTTTCTTCACAGATCTGAGAAGTAGACTGCCATTTTTCTTCTATTTTGCTTATAATATCACTCTTTATGTTTAGATCATGAATCCATTTCAACCTTATCTTGATATAAGCTTGCTATGTATGGGTCAATGCATAGTTTCTACTATATCAATTTCCAATTTTCCAAGCAATTTTTGTCAAATAGTGAGTTCTTATCCCAAAACCTGGGGTCTTAACACTAGATTACTATAGTTATTGATTATTGTGTCTTGTGGACCTAACCTATTCCACTGATCAACTACTCTATTTCTTAGCCAGTACCAAATAGTTTGGATGACCACTGCTTTATGAAATAGTTTTAGGTATTTTACTGTTAGCCCAATTTCATTTGTATTTTTTTTCCATTAATTCCTTTGATATTTTTTATCTTTTTTTTTCAGATGAACTTTGTTATTATTTTTTCCAGCTCTGTTACACAATTTCTTGAGAGTTTGATTGGTATGTCACTAAATAAGTACATTAATGTAGGTAGAATTTTCATTTTTGTTGCATTAGCTAAGGGGAACCCATGAGGACTTGATATTCTTTGAATTGTTTAGATTTAACTTAATGTGGAAAGTATTTTATAATTGTGGTCATATAGTTTTTGACTTTTCATTGGCAGATAGACCACAAATATTTTATATTATTTACAGTTATTTTAAATGGAATTTCTCTTTGTATCTCTTTGTTGGACTTTGTTGGTAGTATTTAAAAATGCTGGTGATTTAGGCAGATTTGTTTTGCGACTTTGCTAAAGTTGTGAATTGTTTTTAAAAGTTTTTTTTTAATTGATTACCTAACATTCTCTAATTATACCATCATATCGTCTGCAAAAAGTAACCATTTGTTTTTTTCATTATGTACTCTAATTCCTTTAATTTGTTTTTCTTCTCATTGCTAAAGTTAATATTTTTAATATAACATTGGATGGTAATGGTGATAGTGGGCAAACTTATTTCACCCCTGATCTTATTGGGAATGGTTCTCATTTCTCTCCATTACATATGCTGCTTGCTGGTAATTTTATTACCAATACCATTGATCATTTTAAAGAAAATTCCTTTTATTTCTATACTCTGTAGTGTTTTTAATAAGAATGAGTGTTGGATTTTATCAAGTGCTTTTTCTGCATCTATTGACATAATCATATGTCTTTTGTTAGTTTGGCTATTGATATAGTCAATTATGCTAAAAGTTTTCCTCATATTGAACAAGCCCCCCATTCCTGGTATAAATCCTACTTTGTCATGATGTATATTATTCTGGGGAAAGCTTGCTATAATCTCTGGTAATATTTTATTTAAGATTTTTGCATCAATATTAATTATGGAAATTGGTCTTGAATTTTTCTCTGCTTTGACCCTACTTGGCTTAGATATCAGCATCATTATCTGTGTCATAAAATGAATTTGATAAGACTCCTTGTTTCCCTAATTTTTCAAGTAGTTTCCAACAATTAATTGGAATTAATTGTTCTTTAAATGTTTGGCAGATTTTGGCACATATAAATTCATCTGGCCCTGTAGATTTTTTTTAGGGATTTGATTAATAGCTTGTTCAATTTCATTTTCTATTCAATTTCTTTTTTCTAAAATGAGACAATTTAAGTAATTTATTTCCTCCTCTATTAATCTAGGCAATCTATATTTGTCTAAGTATTTAACCATTTCACTGAAATCATCAGATTTATTGGCATACAGTTGGACAAAATATCTCTTAATTATTGCTGTAATTTCCTCTTCGTTGGTGGAAAATTCAGTGTCTGCATTTTTGATACTAACAATCTGATTTTTTTTTCCTTTCCTATTTCTAATCAAATTAGCTAGGGGATTATTTATTTTATTGTTTTTTCATGAAAACAAATTTTGGTTTTATATATTAGTTCAAAAGTTTTCTTAGTTTCAATTTTATTAATCTCATTTTATTTTTAGAATTTCAAATTTAGTAATTAGGTTTTTCCTAGCTTTTTTATTTTCATGCCAATTCATTGATTTTTCTCTTTCTCTGTTTTATATAAGTAACCATCTAGAGATAGAAAACTTTCACTAAGAATTGATTTGGTTGCATCCCATAAATTTTTATATGTTCTCTCATTATTGTCATTCTCTACGATGAAATTATTGTGTCTATGATTTGTTGTTTTACCCACTTAGATTTTAGGAGTAGATTATTTAATTTCCACTTAATTTTGGTTTGTTTTTACCTGGCCATTTATTACATGCAATTTTTATTGCATCATTATCTGAAAAAGATGCATTTACTATTTCTGCCTTTCTGCATTCAATTTTGCACTTTTAAGCCTGAATATTTGGTCAATTTTTCTTTTGGTTCCATGTACCACTGAGAAAAAAAACATATTTCTTTTGTGTTTCCATTCAATTTTCTTGAAATGTCTATCATACTTAACTTTTCTAAAATTCTATTTACCTTATTTATTTTGTGATTCAATTTATCTAGTTCTGATAGAGCAAGGTTTAGATCCTCCATTAGTATAGTTTTGCTGAATATTTCTTCTTACAGCTCTTTTTACTTTTCCTCTTGGTATTTGGGTGTTATACTATTTGGTGCATATATGTTTAGTATTGATATTACTTCATTATCTATGGTACCATTTAGCAAGGTGTAGTTTCCTAACATTCCTTTTAATTAGATCTATTTTTACTTTTGCTTTATCTGAGATCAGCATTACTATCCCTGATTTTTTTTTGCTTCAGCTGAAGCATAATAGATTCTGCTCCAGTCTTTACTTTTACTTTTTATGTATTATTCTACTTTATTTTTTTTTCTTACAAACAACATATTGTAGTATTCTGGTTTTTAATCCAGTCTGCTATCCACTTCCATTTCATGGAAAATTTCATTTCATTCACATTCACAGACAAATTACTAACTCTCTATTTCTCATCATCTTCTTTTTCCCAAGTAATATTTTTCTCTTTCTTTCCCCTTTCTCCCCCTCACCACTGTTTTGCTTCTGACTACCATTTCCCGTTTTATAGCCCTTCTGCTCTTTCTTATTTCCTTCCCCTTCTACTTCTGTTCAATCTTCTGTTACTTGTCCCTTTTCTTTCCCCTTTCTCATACTTCCTTATAGGGTGAGACAAGTTTCTATGTCAAAATAAATATGTCTCATATTCTCTTTTTGAGCCAAATTTGATGAGATTAAAGTTCACACAATGCTCATCCCTCTCCTTTCATTTTCTCAGCTATGACAGGTATTTTTTGTCTCTTCATGTGATTTAATGTAAACTAATTTTTACCTCTCCTTCCCTCTTCTTCCACTATAATCCTTTTTCCACCCATAGATTCTTTTTAAAAAAATTTCTAGTAAATTTATTTATTTTTCATACACTTTGCTTTATGAAATATATTGGGAGAGAAAAATCAGAGCAAAAGCACAAAAAAACATAAGGGAGGAAAAAGAACAGAAAAAAAGAAGTGAACATAGTATGTGTTCATTTATAATTAGTTTAGTTCTTTTTCTGGATACAAATGACATTTTCTGGTCAAAGTATTTTGGCTTTTCTTTGGATCACTGAACTCTTATGAAAAACTAAGTCTTTCATAGCTGATCACCTCACATACTTGCTGTTGTTGTGTACAATGTATTCATGGTTCTGCTTGTTTTGCTCAGCACCAGTGAGTATAAATCTTTTCAGGCCTTTCTGAAATCAGCTTGTTCATGATTTTTATAGAAGAATAATATTCTATTATATTCATATATCACAACTTATTCAGCCATTCCCCAACTGATGGGCATTATAGATGCCTTTAATTTTGTGATCTGAATAATGTCTATTCATACTCTGACAATTTATCAATTGGGTGATGACTTTTATTCTTATATATTTGACACAGTTATTTATGTATTTTAGAAATGAGATCTTTATTAGAAATATTGACTATAAAGATTTTTCCCAGCTTTGTACTTACCTTTTAATGTTGTTTCTAAATTTTTAATTTAATGTAATCAAAGTTGTTCTTTTTACCTTTCACAATGTTCTCTTGTTCTTGGATCATAAATTCCTCCCCTCTCCAAAGATCTGATAGGTAAATTATCCCTTGCTCTCCTAATTTTTATGGTATCTTTTGTGCCCAAATTATTTACCCAGTTTGACTGTATTTTGATATGGGGTGTCAGAGGTATGTCTATAGTGAGGTTCTGACATATTATTTTCCAATTTCCCCATCAATTTTTGTTGAATAGTGAGTTCCTATTCCAGAAGCTAGAGTTTGAAGGGTTATTGAATACTAGATTACTATAGGCATTGATTATTGTGTTCTGTGTATCTAATCTATTCCATGGATCCATCACTCTATTTCTTAACCATTGCCAAATGTTTCTGACTGCTGCCTTATAATATAGTTTTAGGTTTGGTACTGTTAAGCCACCATCCTTTGCATTTTTATTTCATTAATTCCCTTGATATTCTTAATGTTTTATTCTTCCATAAAAATTTTATTATTTTTTTTAATTCTATAAAATAATTGTTGACAGTTTGACCATAGCTTCTTTTTATATCACCAGTAAAGTCAAATTATACCTGTATCCTCTAAGTATACCCCTTACAAAAATACAATTCTCAAGAGTTAAACTTATCCTCTTCCCATATAGGGATGTAAACATTTTATCCTTTAAAAAACATAGTTTTTTTTTTCCTTCTCTCTTTCTTTTTTATGCTTCTTTTGAGTTCTGTATTTGTAAATCAAATTTTCTGTTCAGCTCTAGTCTTTTCATCAAAAATAAATTAATATCCCCTAAATCATTGAATGTACATCTTTCCCCTGAAAGATGATGTTTAATTTTGCTGGATAGTTTCTTCTTGGCTGAAGTCCAAGTTCCTTTGCTCTCCAGAATATCATATTCCATGTTCTTCAACCTTTTAAAGTGAAAGCTGCTAGATCCTTGCCAATCCTGATTGTGGCTGTTTGATATTTGAGTTGTTTCTTTTTGGTTGCTTGCAGTATTTTCTTCTTGATCTGATAATCTTGGAATTTAGCCACAATATTCCTTGGAGTTTTTATTTTAGGGTGTCATTCAAGAGGTGATTGGTGGATTCTTTCTATGGTTATTTTACCCTCTGGTTTTAGGACATCAGGGCAGCTTTCCTTAATTATTTCTTGAAAGATGCAGTCTAGCCTCTTCTTTTCATCATGGTTTTCAGGTAATACAATAATTCTTAGATTATCTCTCCTAGTTCTATTTTCCTAGTCAGTGTTTTTTTTTCCAATAAGGTATTTTACATTCTCTTCCATTTTTCTTCATTTATTGGCATTTGTTTGACTGATTCTTGATGTCTCATTAAGTCATTTGTTTCTGTTTGTTCAATTCTAAGTTTTAGTGAATTATTCAGTTAGCTTTTCTTAAATCTCTTTTTGCATTTAGCCAATTGACCTTTTAAATGAGTTGTTTTGCTCATTGGGTTGTTTTTTTTTTCATTTCAGAAATTCTGTTTTTCAAGTTGTTTTCTTTTTCCATTTCATCAAAATTATTCTTTTAGGAGTGTTTTTCTTCAAACAATTTTTGTGTTTCCTTTTCTAGAACTCTCATTTTCTTCCCCCATTTTTCTTCTAACTCTTTTAAGATTCTTTTTGAATTCTTCTAAGAGAGCCTTGGGAGATGGAAACCAACTTATATTACTCTTTGGGGCTTCATCTGGACATGTTTTGCTTTTAGTGTTCTCAGAGTTTGAGGTATGTTCTTCCCTGTCTCCATAAATACTATCTATGGTTAGAAATCTTTTTGCTTTTTTTGCTCATTTTAAAGGTTGAGATATGCTGTTAGACCAAAGAGGAGATTGTCTCAAGCTTTCTCTACAGATGACAATGACTTCATGCTGCCGTGGGACTGCTTCTTTCTGGTGCTCAGTAAGCATAGTCAAGTCCTGAGTTATGTTGGTGTTATTTGCCTTCTGCGGTTAAGAGGTCTCATAGCTAGTCTGTTGCTGCTCTGGCTTCTGATTTAGGACAGAGTACCAAATTATGCTTTATTTTGCCAATGAACTCCACTAGATTTCCCTAGCACATGGAAACTTCTCTTCACTAGGTTTCCCTGCACTGCACTGTGCTGCAATGTACTTTTGCTGACTGGCCACAACTCCCTGATTGAGACAGACCTTTCCTGAAGTTTTTCCAAAATATCTTCGGTTGTAAATTTGTTACTCTCCAAACATTGGTGTTCTGTCACTCTAAAACCATTCAGAACCTTGATCAAATGTTGGTCTCAGGGAAACCAGGAAGTACTCTGCCATCTTGGTTCCTCCCAGGCACTTTCATTTTCACTAAATTTTGGTTTTCTTTGTAATCCTATCCTACTTTATACATTTAAGGATATTGTCCTGAGTAGAGTTCAGTGGGCTTCACCAGTCTTATCAATAACTCCTGCCTGAGAATGCCTCACCTATCTCTGTATCTCTATGTCTTGATGTGTGTATAGTATACATAATGAAAATGAAAATTAATTGGGTGCAGAATTCAATAGGAAAAAAGAGAGTAAGTTAAATTGCATTTGAGAAATTGTGCAGCCCGATTTTTTTCACTTTATTTTTTTCTATTTCACCTATTGTATTTTTAAGGACTTGTTTTCTTCAGACAGTTTCTGTGTTTCCTTTTCCAAACTCTCCTGCAAAGCTCCCATTTCCTTTCCCCATTTTTCTTCTGTCTTTTAAGATCCTTTTTGAATTCTTACAAGACAGCCTTTTGAGGCAGAAACCAGTTCATATTCTCCTTTGAGGTGAGTTCTGCTCTTCCTGTCTCCAGAATAGGTATGTATGGTCAGTGCTATTTTTTTTTTTTGCTCATTTTTATAGGTTGAGGTCTACTCCTAGGACACAGGGGAGATTGCCCCTGGCTTCCACAGTGTGACAAGGTTTTACATTGCCCTGAGGCCAGTGGTGCTCTGGGCTTCCTTCCTGAGCTAAGTGGGCCTGGCAAAATTCTGCTGGTTATTCGGGGATTTAGGGATTCATAATTTGCCTTCTGTACAACTGGTTCTGGCTTGTAAAGCAGGAAAGAGTAGCCACTGCTGCTGTATTTTGGCTAAAGGTCTCCTACTAGATTAACTCTGTCCTTTGCAAAAGTCCATCATTCTGGTTCAGAAAACCAAATTGTTTTCTTTGACACTATCTATATAACTAGATGTTAACTTCTTTTTTTTCACTTTTCTTCCTAATTCTCTTTTTTTAATTAATATTTTTATTTGCAAAACATATGTATGGGTAATTCCTAAACATTAACCCTTACAAAGCTTTCTGTTGCAAATTTTCCCCCCTACTCCCCACCCCTCCCCTAGATGGCAGGATATCCACTACATGATAATTATGTTAGAATACTTAAGAAATCGAATATATGTATAGTTATTGCATCATTTTTTGTGCAGGAGAAATCATATCTACAAGAAAGAATAATCCGATAAAGGAAATACAATGCAAGCAAACCTCAATAGAGAACATGAAAATGTTATCTTGTGGTCCACATTCACATCCCTCTCTCTGGGTGTATATGGCTCTCTTCACTGAACAATTGGAACTGGTTTGAAGCATTTCATTGTTGAAGAGAGTCATGTTCATTAGAACTGATCCTCATATAATATTGTTGTTGCCATGAATAATGATCTCCTGGTTCTGCTCACTTCACTCAGCATCAGTTCATGCAAGTCTCTCCAGGCCTCTCTGAAATCGTCCTACTGATCGTTTCTTACAGAGCAATAACATTCCATAACATTCATATACCATAATTTATTCAGCCACTCTCCAATTAATGGGCATCCACTCAGTTTCCAGTTTCTAGCCACTACAAAAAGAGCTGCCACAAACATTCTTGCACATGTGGGGCCTTTTCCTTCTTTTATGATTTCTTTGGGATATAAGCC
The DNA here is from genome assembly GCA_023553655.1 of Myrmecobius fasciatus. Classification (NCBI taxonomy): domain Eukaryota; kingdom Metazoa; phylum Chordata; class Mammalia; order Dasyuromorphia; family Myrmecobiidae; genus Myrmecobius; species Myrmecobius fasciatus. The sequence continues at coordinate 7,860 of JAJPUD010021462.1, read as the reverse complement.
CAATAGAAACACTGCTGGGTAAAAGGGTATGCATAGTTTGATAACATTTTCAGCATAGCTCCAAATTGCTCTCCAGAATGGTTGGATCCATTCACAGTTCCACCAACAATGTATTAGTGTCCCAGTCTTCCCACATCCCCTCCAACATTCATCTTTATCTTTTCCTGTCATTTTAGCCAATGTGACAGGTGTGTAGTGGTACCTCAGAGATGTCTTAATTTGCATTTCTCTGATCAATAGTGATTTGGAGGACCTTTTCATATGATTATAGTTTTAATTTCATCATCTGAAAATTCTCTGTTCATATCATTTGACCATTTATCAATTGGAGAATGGCTTGAATTCTTATAAATATGAGAAAAATCTCTATATATCTTAGAGATGAGACCTTTATCAGAACACTTAAATGTAAAGATGATTTACCAATTTGATGCTTCCCTCCTAATCTTGTTGGCATTAGTTTTGTTTGTACAGAAACTTTTTAACTTAATATAATCAAAATTATGTATCTGGTGTTCAATTAAGAGTTCCACATCTTCTTTGGACATAAATTTATTCCATCTCCACAGGTCTGAGAGGTAAACTATCCTATGTTCCTCTAATTTGGTTATAATATCACTCTTTATATCTAGATCATGGACCCTTTGACATCTTATCTTGGTGTGTGGTGTTAGGTGTGGGTCCAGTCTTAATTTCTTCCACACTAGTTTCCAATTTTCCCAGCAGTTTTTGCTGAATAGTGAGTAGTTATCCCAAAAGCTGGGGTCTTTGGGTTTATCAAACACTAAATTGCTAACGTTATTGCCTAGATTGTCCTGATATCCTATCCTATGCCAGTGATCGACTGCTCTATTTCTCAGCCTGTACCAAATGGTTTTGATGACCGCTGCTTTATAATATAGTTTTAGATCTGGTACAGCAAGGCCACCTTCATCTGTCTTTTTTTCATTAATTCCCTTGAAATTCTTAACCTTTTGTTCTTCCAAATGAACTTTACTACTATTTTTTCTAGATCTATAAAATAATTTCTTGGGAGTTTGACTGGTAAATAAGTAAATTAGTTTTGGTAGTATTGTCATTTTTATTATATTCGCTCGGCCTACCCATGAGCACTTAATGTTATTCCAATTGACTAGGTCTGATTTTATTTGTGTGGAAAGTGTTTTGTAGTTTAGTTCGTATAGTTTCTGACATTTTCTTGGCAGATAGATTCCCAAATATTTTATGCTATCATCCGTTATTCTGAATGGAATTTCTTTTTCTATCTCTTGCTGCTGAACTTTGTTGGTAATATATAAAAATGCTGATGATTTATGTGGATTTATTTTGAATCCTGCAACTTTACTAAAGTTGTGAATTGTTTCTAGTAGTTTTTTAGTTGAGTCTCTAGGGTTCTCTAAGTATACCATCATGTCATCTGCAAAGAGTGATAATTTGCTTTCTTCATTACC
>JAJPUD010021461.1:0-23023 GCA_023553655.1 Myrmecobius fasciatus | reverse complement strand
TCCTTCCTCAATACTTTGCTTTTGATGGCCCTCTCCCCCAAACAATACTCTACCCTTTAGATCCCCTCCCCCTGTTTTACTCCTTTCCCCTGATTCTTCTATTTTCCCTTCTATTAGTTTGTCCCTTACTTTTCCTCCTTTCCCTCCCACTTCCCTCTAGCAACAGACAAGTTTCTATGTGAAATCAAATGTCTCATATATACTTTTAGAGCCCAACCTGATGAGAGTAAGATTTACACAGTGCTCGTCTCCCTCCCCTCTTTCTCGCAATTATATTGGGTTTTCTTTGCCTCTTCAAGTAATTTTACCTTGTTTTTACCTCCTTTTTTCTTAGATCTTATTTTAACACTTTTTCCCTCTTTTCCCCAGTATGACAACCTTTTCCCCTCTAGTTCTTTTTCATATTATCAAAGTAATATTTAGTTAATTATACCCCCAAACTTTGAGTATCCCCCTAGTAAAAATAAAGTTCTCAAGAGTCCTTTCCTTTTTACCTTTTTATGCATCTCTTGAGTTCTGTGTTTGGGTGTCGAATTTTTTGTTCAGATCCGGTCTTTTCATTAGAAATAGGTGAAATTCACCTATATCATTGAATCACCATCTTCTTCCCTGGAGGATAATGCTCATTCTAGCTGGATAGGTTATTCTTGGCTGTAATCCAAGTTCCTTTGCCCTTCGGAATATCTGGTTCCAAGCCCTTCGATCCTTCAGTGTGGAAGCTGACAGATCCTGACAGATTCTAATTATTGATCCTCGGTATTTGAATTGTTTCTTTCTAGCTGCTAGCAGAATCTGTTCCTTGGTGCTATAGTCCTGAAATTTAGCCACGATATTCCTTGGGGTTTTAATTTTGGGGTCTCTTTCAGGAGGTGATCGGTGAATTCTTTCAATGGTGATTTTGCCCTTTGATTCTACAATCTCAGGGCAGTTTTCTTTCAGGATTTCCTGGAAGATAGTGTTTAGATTCTTTTTTTGATCATGGCTTTCAGGAAGTCCAATAATCCTTAGATTGTCTCTCCTAGATCTATTTTCTAAGTCAGTTGTTTTTCCTAGGAGATATTTCATATTTTCTTCTAATTTTTCATTTTTTTGTTTTTGTTTGACTGATTCTTGAAGTCTTATTGATTCATTCACTTGCATTTGTTGAATTCTTATTTTTAAAGTGTTGTTTTCTTCAGTTACCTTTTTAAGTTCCTTTTGTAACTGGCCAATTTGTTCACTGCACTCTTTTTCCACTTCACTAATTTTATTTTTTAATAAATTGGTGTCTTTTTCATATCTCTTTTGCAGAGTATCATATCCTTCTTGCAAGATACTGTATCCTTCTTGCACTGATTTCAATTTATTTTCCCATTTATCCTCCAGCTCTCTTTTGAGGTTCTTTATGCAGTCTTCCAGAAAGGCCTTTTGAAACTGGGAACAGTGATGGTCCTTGCTGTTTTTTTCTGGATTTTTGTCTAAAGAAACCTCTGTATCTGAGGTCGTTTCTTTGCCTTGATAAAAGCTGTCTATGGTGAGAGCTCTCTTTTGCTTCTTCATCATTTTTTTTTTTTTTTAGACAGAGTGGATATCTCTTTAAGGTAGGGGAAAAAAAAAAACTCCGGCTGAAGACGCTTTTCCCTGGGGCACTTCGGCGAGTTGACTTAAGGTGCTGGGCCAGTGGGGGCTAGGACTAAGTCCGAATTACTCCTTAAATAAGGCAAGTCTGCCAGAACACCTGTCCCCAATCAGGGCAGAGTGTCCCGAGTGCCTCAGATAAACTCCAGGTGTTTGGAATTTGGAGTTTGGAGTTTGGAATTTCTTCTAGGATGAGCTGAGCTGAGTCCCACCCTCACTTCCGGCCTGCACAGGGATCGTCTATTTATCTCTCTGTCCGAGTCCGATTAACCTGATATGAAGTTCTCCAGAGAGCCTTGCCCAAAAAAACCTCAGCTGAAGACGCTTTGCCCTGGGGCACTTCGGCGAGTTGACTTAAGGTGCTGGGCCGGTGGGGGCTAGGACTAAGCCCGAATTACTCCTTAAACAAGGCAAGTTTGCCAGAACACCTGTCCCCAATCAGGGCAGAGTGTCCCGAGTGCCTCAGATAAACTCCAGGTGTTTGGAATTTGGAGTTTGGAGTTTGGAATTTCTTCCAGGATGAGCTGAGCTGAATCCCACCCTCACTTCCGGCCTGCACAGGGATCGTCTATTTGTCTCTCTGTCCGAGTCCGACTAACCTGATATGAAGTTCTCCAGAGAGCCGTGCCCAAATATTTCTGAGTTCGTTGACTTGAAGATCAGTTCAGAGGCTTATTTTATTGTTGATTTGGGAGAAGATCGGAGGAGAGGCAGAAAGTCACCTTTTCACTCCACCATCTTGGCTCCGCCCCCCTGCTTCCACTGAATTTTGAACAGCATTGGAGTAACATGATCAGACTTGGGCTTTGGGAATATTGATTTGCCAACTATTTATAGGAAGAATTAGAGAAGGGGAGAATGGAGGCAGGGAAATTGATTTGGAGGCTATTGGGATGATCAGATTAGAAGTGATGAGAATGTGCTTAAGGGTGTTTGCCTGGTGAAGGAATAGAAGGGGATAGGTGATAGAGAGAGGTATTGTAGAAGAAAATATGGTAGACTTGGCAACTTTTGTATATGAAAGGGGAAACAGAAGAATCTCACATTTTTAGTAAAGCTTTTTATTTACATAACATATGAGTAATTTTTCTACATTGACCTTTGCAAAACTTCCCAAATTTTTCCCTCCTTCCCTCCACCCCCTCCCCTGGATGGCAGGTAGTCTAATACATGTTAAATATGTTAAAAATATATGATAAATCCAATATACATATACATATCTCTACAGTTATCTTGCAGCAAAGAATCTAACATCTGATGAGGGAGAAATCAGTATTTAAAGTGAGAAAATCAGGGAAGATTTCATGGAGAAAATGACACTTGAAATGTCTTTCTAGAAAGAACATTTTAACAAAAAAATGAGGAGGGAATATATTCAAATAATTCTGTTGAGTGTTGTTTGGGTGAGAGTAGCCTCTGTCTTTTGCCTTTTGTTTTATCTTCATTGCTTAGAACAACACCTGCAACACAGTTGTCACTTAATAAACATTTATTGACTGAATTTATCAAAGACATTTATTAAGCACACATTGAATGCCTAGCATTGTATTAGATGCAATATATAAAGACAAATATAATGTGAAGACAATATTAAATATATATATATATATATATATTTAAATATAAAGGCAAAAATGAATTAGTACCAGACCTATGTATATACAATCTATATTTGTATCTGTCTTTATAAATATAAATATATCTATCAAATTTTCTCAGCTATATATATATATATATACATTTAGCTGAGAAAATGTATGTATATATATATATGTATACATACATGGATCTATAACTATCTATATCAGAGATAATTTTAGGAGTACTATGAGTAACTAACTTCAGAAAAGGCTACTTGTAGTAGTTCTTGAGCTGAATTTTGAAGGAAACTGGTATCTAAGAGATGGAGGAGAAGAGAGCATGTTTCTTAAATGACATGGAGGATATTCTCAATGGAATAAAGGCTTCCTATGAAAATGTACAGAGATGAGAGAGTACAGGCCAAAGATAGAGAGAAGCCCAACTTGGTTCGACAAGGTGAAAGGACATGATATGAGAGAAAGCTGGGAAACTCCATTGGAGTCATATCATATGATTCCAGGTCATACATGACAGGTTTAGGTATTATTCTCTAGGCTATAGGGAGTCACTGGATTTTGTGTATTCTGCATAATTCTCCATTGGAAAGATCAATTTGGTAGATGCATGTCCAGTGTTGTAGAATTGGAAAGAACTCTAATGACAGAAGATATATGTGTTAAGTTTTGGTTTTTCCCCTAGTATGATAACATAGATTAACTAGGAAGCTTATAATCAGGAAGACATTCTTCCTCAAACACTTGCCCATGGGCAAGTCTTGACTTTTTTCATCTTATTTCATCTGTAAAGTGGATTGATATTATCTGTTCATTCTTCATAGAGTTATTGTAAAGCTAAACAACATAATATTTTAAAGTATACATGAAAGGCAATTAATGTTATTGATAGGTGAAAAGTCATCTAACCTACTAGATCTTTAGCTCACTCATTTGTAAGCCACAAGATCTCTAGTTTCAAAAGCCTAGGATCTTTGCCCTTACATTGTTTACAGATGTGCTTCAGAAGCACATCTTTATCACCCTAAATATTTTTACGCTTGTGATCAAATTTTTACATGTAATATCAATAATAAAGCAACATTCCCTTAAGCTGCTAAATGTATCTATTCCCTAAGTAGCTCCTTCAAGGTTCATAATTCAAGAGCTTAAAGGTTTTTAAGTGAACTAAATTTGAAATTTATTTCAAAGATGTAATTTTATATCATTGTTTATTATTTCAAATTTGGTCATTTATAAAAAAAATACAAAAATGCTTTACTGGAATATCAAATATTGGAAGTGAAGCCCAAATACTTTGATCATACATGATGAAAAGGCAAGACTCATTGAAAAAGACCCTGATGTTGGGAAATATTGAGGGCAAAAGAGGCAGCTGGATAGGTGGTGCAATGAATAGAGCACTGGTCCTGGAGTTAGGAAGACCTGAGTTCAAATTTAGCCTTAGATATTTAACACTCACTAATTGTGTGACCCTGGGCAAGTCACTTACCCTCAATTGCCTCACCAAAAAAAACAAAAAAAAAAAAAACCCAAAAAACTCTAAGATCGAAGACAAAAGAAGAAAGTAGAGGATGAGATGGATATACAGTATTAAGGAAACAATTAACATGAACTTGGACAGAATTCAAGATATAGTGAAAGATAGAAGGGACTGGCATATTATGGTCCCTGGGGTCATGAGGAATTAGACACAAGTATAACACAGGAATCTATTTACAGAATTTCTTTTAGAGTTTTCTGTAAGAATCATAAATTACTGTTTTAAAGCAGTCTTATCAGCTCAACTTTAGATTAAATTCCAAATTTTAGAGGATTAATGACCCATTCTTCTCTATTTTACAAGATACTTCAAAAGACTTAGATAGTTTTAAATATTTAGTAGCTAAAATGCAAAAAAAGACCTTTGAGATATCTTGTACAGGAAGAAGATGCTGAACTCTATTCTTTGGCAAGTAAAGACTCTAATTAATCCTCATTTTGTACATGGGGATTGATTAATTACTTTTGTGTTGGGGATTGGAGTAGAAACACAAGAAGATAGAAGTAGGATGAAGACATTATTTTACAAATAAAAAAGAAACAAGAAACCTTTCTGAAAGGTTTTTTGCACACAGTAACATTGGGTTAATTTTATTATGTCCTTCCAAAAAGAAAAGTATTACTGTATCAATCAAACAACCAAATAACAAGCATTTATTATGTGCCAATAAGTATATTTATTTATATTTAAAGTATATTTAAAGACAAAAAAGAAATTTATTTAAGGCAATTTCTATCAGGGAAAACTACATGTATAAACATGTAAATGCAAGGTAATGGGGTGGGGAGAAGTAGAAACTGGGGCTTTGTGTAAAAGATATTTGATGTGAGAGCCTTGAGCCAATCTAAAGGCACACAAAGGGAAAATGCATTCCAAGTATGAGACAATTTTTGTACAAAGGCAAGAAAAGAGGAAATGGAATGTCAACAATCAATAATTGTTCAACTTGCATTTATCATTCACCTAATATTTTTCAAATTTAATTTCATTGCTTTCAATGGACAAATAACATTAAAAAATGAAAGAAAAACCAAACCCTTCCAACAAATACACATAGTCAAGGAAAATAATTTTCTGCAATAGACATGTTCTGAAAACTACGTCTTATTTTGCACCTTCAGCTTATTGACTTTGCCATTTTTAAGCAGATAGCATAAAAATCTACTATTTTGGGGAAGTCCCAACCATTCTTCACTGCACTACTTACCTATTTGTCACCACACACAATCAAGATGAAAACTGCATGCAATGTCTCCTTTTCCATTTCCTTGTCTACTTTTTCCTCCCATGCAAGTGCTAGGCAATGGGAAGGAGTATTGCTCTTGAAGCCAGAAAGATCTCATTTGAAATTCATCCTCAAATCCATGCTAGCTGTGACCCTGAACATGTCACATAATTTAAATATGCCTCAGTTTCCTCAACAGGAAAATGGGAATGATACTTGTGCTAACATCCCATAGATGTTGTAAGCACGGAATAATATTGATAAAACACTTAGCACAATGTCTGGCATATAATAGATGATAAATAAATGTTTTGTTTCCATCAATTTTCTATTGAGTGGGGTCAATTTCTCAGATCTAATGTAACTTTACTACTCTATGTAAATTAATAATCTCCAGTTTAATAAAGGGATATACTAATTATCTCCATTTTAAGAAAGGGAAGGAAGGGTATTGTTGAATTTTTCCCCAAGTGAGTGGAGAAATAATGCTGGATGCTCTTGTTCTTCTACTTGGGGAAATAATTCCTGATTCTCTTGTTATTCTACTTGGTATAGAGAAAGGGAACTGGGGCCCTAAATGCAGTGAAATTGAAAAAGCAAACAGCTTCTCTTCAATTAGCTTGACCCACTTAGGCAGAGCAAATAGAATATGGCTAAAAGAGGCAAAGAAGATAATTAGCCATTTAGAGAGCTGCAAGTAACACTTAGGTGCTGAGTCAGCCCAAAAATTGTGGGCAAACCAGCCAGCTCTGCTTTTTCACTGCAATTTAAGAGTCATTCAATCAACAATTTTTGAACACCTTCTATGTATAAGATTCCATATGATTAAAATGGATTTAAAAGTAAAAAAGAAGGGGTTATAAGAAACATCCCTTAATTTCTTTAAAAGTTGCTCCATGCAATTTCGAAATTAATTCCTAGGTAATGTTTATGTTCAACGGTTTAAAAAAGTTCATTTTTTTAAAGGGAGAATAAAATAGGGAAAATTCAAACTTAAAAATCCATGGAGGTTTGAAAAGAGAGCACAATCTATCAAGAATTTCTACTCTTTAACTTCAGCTGGGCTTTCAGTATTATATGGCAATATCTCTCTGATTTTATTGACTCAATTATTTTCTTTAGAGAAATGGCCTATGACCTCTCTCTCCTGAAGCCCCCAATTTCATCACCAGTGACCACATTTATAACTGATGATTTAGCCTTCTATTTCACTGTGAAGACTGAGTCCATGTGACCTTAACTCCCTCTCTTCATAATTTCTCATTTTGATTTATTCCTTGGTCTTTCATCCTTGCCAAGGCTAATCTATAATGTCTCTTTCTATGGCTTTGATCCCATATTTTTCCTCCCTCACAACATTTCTCTACTAACACCCTACCACTCCTCTGTTCTCCTCTTTTCCTCAGTTTAAGAAAAACAAAACAAAAATAAAAACAAAGAACAAACAAAAGCTTTCATTTGATTTTACTCTATCTAATTTTCCCTTTTCCCTCCTCCTTTAAATCTAAACTTGCTGTAAACACTGTTTATCTACACCTGATGTTTCCACTTCCCCACTACCTACTTTCTCCTTTAGCTATCACCTCTTTAATATCCAATTTCTGTTCCTTTCATTCAACTAATCAACAAATATTTGATTAACATCTCCTGTATGTCAGGCATTGTGATAGGCTATAGGAAGACAAATTTTAAGAAAAGAAAAAAAAATGTAATGATCCTTTGTTTAGAGGAATTTAATTTTAACGAGGAATATAATTTTAATTATATAAGGATATATAAAATTAATATGAAGATAAATGCAAAGTAGTTAAATACAAGCTTTTGGGAGAGAGGACACTATGAGACAAAATTCTGTGAAGATGAATATAGTTTTCTCAAATATGTTTTCTTAATAGTCACCTTTGATTTTCTAATTGTCAAAGCCAATTGTCTTTTTGTTTTTGGTCTTCCAAGGACTAAGGTCCTGGCTTTAAATCAGGGCTTCTTAAACTTTTTCCACTCATGGCATTTTTTCTCTGGAGACATTTTTATGCAAACCTACCTATACTGATATATAAAATAAGTATATAAATCAAATATTTATTGATAATAAATCATAAAGAAATTTATTTTAAAATAATGCATTGGAAGCAAATTTTCATACTAATGAAATAGAAATGTTTGTTCATTTTTACATAAAAAATTACATTTTAACAGAATATTTGATGCCTTTTTCTGCTGCCAAATTTTTCATGACTACCACACCCCACATACCTACATTCAATTATGTGACTCCAGTTTAGGAAACTTTGCTTTAAATTGCTATTGATTAGAGAGACCTATAAATTTAAACAACACTGAGGTATCACCTCACACTTATCAATGACTAATATGACAGAAGAGGAAAATGAGAAATGTTGGAGGGTATGTGGACAAATTGAGATACCAATGCACTATTAGTGGAATTATGAACTGATCCCATCATTCTGAAAAGCAATTTGTAATCATGCTCAAAGTACTATAAAGATATGCATATACTTTAATCTGGCAATCCCACTATTAGATCTGTATCCCAAAGAGATTTTTAAAAAGGATAGACAAGGATATATTAATACAAAAAGTATTTATAGGTCTCTTAGTGGTAGCAAAACATTAGAAATTAAGAAAATGTCCATGAATCATCTAACAAGTTGTGACCTATGATTGTAAAGTAATTTCTATAAGAAATGATGAACAAAATGATTTCAGAGGAAAAAAAAACCTTTCAAAGACTTATATGAACTGATGCAAAGTGAAATAAGTAAAACTAGAAGAACATTTTTCACAATAATAGTACTATTGTGTAATGGTCAATTGTAAATGATAGCTGTTCTGCACCACCTAGCTTTCCCTAAAAGTGATTTTCTTAAAGCCTAGATATGTCTATTGCATTCCCCTCCTCAATAAAGTCCATTGGTTCCTTATTGGTTTTTGATCAAATAGAATCCAATTTATCCAATATTTAAAAATATTTCACAACCTGGCTCTCACCCACTTTTCCAGCCTTATTACACATTATTTTCCTTCATACCCTAAGGGAAGTTTCAGTCAAATTGGTCTTCTAGGGGCAGCTAGGTGGCACAGTGGATAGAGCCCTGAAATCAGGAAGACCTGAGTTCAAATTTGTTCTCAGACACTTAACACTTCCTAGCTGTGTGACCCTGGGCAAGTCACTTAACCCCAATTGCCTCAGCAACAAACAAACAAACAACAACAACAACAAAAAGAACAAATTGGTCTTCTAACTTCTTCATAATAGCCCATTTCTTTTTGTATTGGTCCCTATAGCTATAATGTTCCCTTCTTGCTCTCAAAATTGCCAGTGTTCTTTAAGTCTCATTTTCAAATATGTATCTTTTACACACAGCTTTTCCTGATTCTACTAGTACTATGTATGTTTAAAACAGAAAAGGAGGGTAAAGGGAGAGGGTGAGGCTTATTTGTTTGGTTTCTCTTCTAAGTGTGAGGAGTTACATCTATTTGACCCTAGGTCCTAAATCCCTTCAGAAAGGACTCCGTGGGGTCTGAAAAACTCAGAAAGTTCTGTAGGGACCAGATTTCCTTGTGAGCTAGGAAGCCATTTTTTTTGCCCTTTTCTCCCCTTTGGGTTGAAGAAGGCCATTCAAGCACAGAGTTACACACTAGATGGGTACTAATAAAATTGTAATCTTTGATACGTCCCTTGTTTGTTGAATTTGCAGAATTTGGACTGGGAGGTTAAAATATTTATTTTTACTATACATATGAGACTATATAAGATTATGCCATGTTTTGAAACTTTTTTTCTGTGTGGCACTAGGGAAGCACATGAAAAGACCATGATTATATCTCCCCTGAGATCCCCGAAAAGTATTATGCAGCAGGGACTTGGGCAATGTATTGAACACATAAGGAACCTCAAACAATTTGCCAAAGACAACTTTTTTTTTTTTTCAAACAGGAGGGAAAAAGTATAACCAGGGTTTACGTCAAATACAGGCTATCAACTTGCTTGACTGATGCAGTTTCCTCATGTGGAGAAACTGGGGGCCTGATTCTGAGAAAATTACGATGATATGTAATGGAATCACCTTATAATAATTGTGGGGCATTTGTAGACATTCTACAAAGACCCAAAGTGGTTGGGCCTTTTTAGATTAGCTCTTTAGCTGGAACCAAGGTTACTTTAACCAGCTCTCTTCATTGTGACTGATGGCATCCAGGAAGAAGTGATGCTGTAAGTGGAGAGATTTCCTCCTCATCAAATGATTGTGGTTCCAAGAAACAGATCCTGTCCTGCTCTTTGGCTAAAAGTAAAGGAAATTGAATCCTCTGAGTGTGAAAATTCAAAACTTTAGAAAGGTTTTCTATATCTCAAACACCCAGAATTTGGGTTTTAGAATCAGAGTAGCATCAGTGATTCAAAGACCAAAAATAAACTTGGCATCCCATCCCAGCTAAAACTGGGGAAATACTTACATCGTTGGGTCACACCTGGATATGAACTTTGTGGTACTATTGCTGTGGAGGAAATGATCTAAGTTATTTGTCTTTCTGAGGTGGATAGGAGAGAGTATGTCTTCAAAGTACTTACTATACCTTTGATATAACTGTGCCTTTAAAAGATTAATTATGATTAAGTGGATAAATTGAACTAGGGTACTGATAACTGAAGGATAAAAGTGGGGAAACATAAATGGAAAGTTATGAACCAGTGTTATTAAAGAACAAATATTCTACATATCCACAAAGATACTTTTCTATCCTGAGATGCAGATGCAACAAACTGGTTGGGGGGAAATAAATCATAATATACTCACTGCATATTTGCTACATATTTACTTGTTAATTCATTGATTGGCAGGTCCTAAAAACTGGAGAGATCTTAGTATTGGCCCAGTGAGAATGGTTTTTCAGTTAAGGGGATCCATCACCAAGTGATGTATAATGAAAATTTTGAGCACAACAACTTTTAAAGATAATCTTCAAAGTTAAAGAAATGAGAATCTAAATTGGTAAAAGGACTGTCCTGATGAAATTAGAGAAAATTTAAATGATGGCATTTTAGTTAGGGTCAAGTCATTATGTCACAGTTTCTGAATCATATTAAAGTTGTAGTTGATTAAACCTTTTAAAATTAAACTATGATTAGTAAATGAATAAATATAGCATTTATATAGCTTAGTAAATATAGAATATGTTTACTATGCACAAAGTATGTGCTAAATGTTAGGGATACAAATAGAAAAGTGAACTAGATTGATATTCCAAAGAGTTCATAAAAGAGGGGAAGGGACCCACAAGTGCAAAAATGTTTGTAGCAGGTTTTTTTTTTGTAATGGCAAGGAACAGAAATTGAGAGGATGACCATTTATTTGGGAATGGCTGAATAAGTTACGTATTATGGTATATAAATATAATGGGCTATTATTGTTCTATAAGAAATGATGAGCAGGCTGATTTGAGAAAAGTCTGAAAAGACATAAATTGAACCTCAATAAAGTGAGAAGAACCAAAAGAACATCATACACAATAACAAGATTATGTGACGATCAACTTTGTTGGATTTGGCATTTCTCAACAGTTCAGTGATTCAAGGCAATTCCAATAGACTTGGGATGGCAAATGCCATCCATATCCAGAGAGAGATCTATGCATATTGAATGTGGATTGAAATGTAGTATTTTCATCTTAGTTTGCTTTTTCTTGCACAATATGATATATTTAAAATGATTGCACATATTTAATTTATAGTAGACTGCTTGTTGTCCTGGAGAGGGAGGAGGTAAGGGAAAAAATTTGGAACACAAAGTCTTACAAAAAGGAATGTTGAAAATATATATCTGGAAAAATAAAAAAAGTATTATTGAAAATTAAAAAGAATAGAAAAGTGAGACAGTTCTCTCAATTAACTCAATTTTAATGAGGGCAATAATACCTATGAAAGGTTTTAGCTGTTAAGTCAGTTGGAAATGTATTTAGGGTATAACAACAAAGCAGATAATAATGTCTCTTTTTAAATGCTATTTCCACTGATAAAATCATTTCCATTTCTGATATTGATTTCTCATTCAATTTTGACAGTGATGAAAACATTTTGGGTATCTTCAAAAGATGTGGCTCTAGCACTTGAAGAAGCAGTTATCAAACTTCATCACAGGATGAAGGTTTCCCCTGGGCTGGAAGTAATGTTGTTTTCTAAGGCTTTTGGGTTCTGGATCCTGATTTATTTCCATCAAGATTTGAGAGGGAAATGATGATCAAGATGGTGATAGTGATCTTCAGAGTAATAATTTTGTTAGCTTACCTGTCCTCTGGGTGGCATTTGCTAAGAATGGTTAATCCTTTCTCCATAGAAGCCATCTTCCTGGATGATAGATGTGAGAATTTGGCTGGAAGCAGGATCAGTAGTCTGGGAGTGCTGCCATTCCTGGGCTCCTGTACCTATCTGTTTGTTGGTGGCAGTTGGTCAATTTTTGGTTTTGCTGATGAGGGAAGTGAGCCCCTTCTCCGTAATGATTTTTTATCTTAGTGATATTACAGGAACTTGCCTGAAACAGATCTGCAGGTTGGGAGACACTCCTATTTCCAAACTTCTTCGGTTGAGTCCTAAGCTATTTCCATCAGGGGCTGAGTAAAGATGGTTGTCAAGGTGGTGTGGGAGTTTGACCTGTTGGAACTTGCTGTCTTGTGTTGCTCCCTTTATGTGTCCTTCTGCTTCAACTAGGCTGACTTGCCTGCCTTTTGAGCAGTTAGATAGTAGTTTGTGGGGATGGCTGGTCTCTTCATAAGGTAACTTGAAGAATCTAATCAAGCCTCCTCCATTCTGTATTGTGCATATGAGATTTTTTTAACCTGGGTGTAGAACTATACCTTTATCTTCACTACAAAACAACTGTTTTGTTAAATTTGACCCATCTCTTAAAGTATATGGAAATTTCTGGGGATTAGGTGATTCTGATTTTGTTTCTGATTAGCTATGCCTTCTATAATTCCTTATTTGCTTATAAGGTCCATTTGGAAGAGTTCTTTTCCTTTTATAATCTTTGTTTCTCATATAATCTTAGATGGAAGAATCCCTAAAAATCATCAAGTCCAACTTCTTCATTTTCCAGACAGGGCCACTGAGGTCCAGGAAGATTAAGTGACATAAAGGTTGTAAATGGTACAGCTGGGATTTGAATCAAGATATTCTGATCCTAAAATCCAGAACTCTTTCCATTTTTACAATATTAAGCATCTCAAGGTCTAACATTGTACCTTGCATTCAGTAGGCATTTAATAAATGTTTCTTGCTATTTATTAAATTGATAGCTTGATACTTGGGTAATATCTTATTTAATTTTTTTTCTATTTTTTATTCCAAGAAGAGAAAAAAAACATGAATATTATTCCTTCTCAAGTGGTCTTATACATTCTAGAAAGCTTTTCATTTTTATTTGATGATGAGATCTACATATGAATATTTCATACTTGTATTAGTTAGACATCTTGTCAGCCCACCAGACTAAGTTGAAAATACTTTCAAAAGTTTCTTCTCTCCTTGAGTAATTAAAATTTTTGTGAGTTCAGATGTTTTACCTGAGAATAGTTTTAGACTTCTAAACAGGTTGTCAATGTGAAACATCCTGTCATGTATAAATAAATTAGAATGCATTTGCTGATGCTGACAAAAATCTGAATATAATAAATATATATTGGAGGAATAATTCTGCATGAGGTCACCTTCTGGCAGAACTTGACTTTGTCATTATGTGTAATAAAATTGTTGTATGTGTTTCTCTGATCTAGCAGTAGAAAAAAAGAGTGAGTCTTAAAAAATGGCAAAGTTTGATTCTCCCTATGTAGATCCTCAATTAATGAAATATTCATATATGAAGACTTTCTTTTCATCATTATGAATTCTAGCAACTATTTTCAATATTATGATGAATAGTACACCTTATTATAAATTTTATGACCCTATTTTATGTGAATTCTGTTTTTTAAACATTTGAACATTGAATAGGGATTTATATTTTGACTGTGATTAATTTATATGCAGTGCTACTATAGACCTCTTGGACTAGATGCTCATTTCATTCAGCTCCAACAAATTAGTACATTAAGAAAAAAAAAGGGGGGGTGGGGGGTGATTCAGAGTCATGATTTACTTTCCCAGACTCAGGCATTTTAGCAAAACCTCTACTTTAACATGTACTTTTTGCTTAGTAAAATTAATTTAGTCACAGAATCATGGAGTCAGAGTTGGATGGGGATATTACAGATCACCAAGTCCAATCACTAATTGAAACATGAAATCCTTCTGTAACCAGATATTCTCTCTCAATTTTTTGGCCCAACTACTTTCCTACCTCTTCCTAAAATATTTTTTCAAAAGAGGAGAGCATGTTCAAAAATCCAAAAGTATAGAATAAGGGAGAAGAAGGTCGCAGAGGAAAAATCAGATGATAGGAGAGGTAGAAGCTCAGATTTTAGTTTCATGGTGGTTTCCCTATTCTTGTTCTTATTCTGTACAATGTTTTCCTGCTCAGCATTAGTTTTGCTCAGCATTAGTTCATGTAAATCTTTCCAAACCTTTCTAAAATCAGGTTGTTCATTTTTGAAGAACAATAATATCCCCTTACCTTCATGTACCATAACATATCCACCCATCCCCCAATTGATGGACATCTACTCATTTTCCAATTTTTTGTTATCACAAAAAGAGCTGTCACAAACATTTTTGTACATGTGGGTCCTTTTTCTTCCTTTATGATTTCCTTGGGATACAAACCCAGTAGTGTTACTGCTGGGTCAAAGGGTACACACAATTTATTGTATGGGCTATATTTTTAATCTGGTACCTAGATTTTCATTGGAATTTCTTAACTAGGGCTTGACCAAACTAGACATATATTCAACTTCCTAAATACACACAGTTATATCAATGTATCATTCATTGGTTGGGGGCCTGGTTTAAAAGGTTTTGTAATGGATTTCTTCAGATTATTTGACTCCTGCTTTGAAATTTACATGGAATGTAATTGCTTCTGTCAAACAGTGATTGGAAGGGTGATGGAGTAAAAGATGCTGCCATATCCCTTGTAGAGAAGAACTCATTCTGCTAATCTCCCTCAAAAGTCCTCATCCATCTGTTTTAGTTTCTCTAGTCTGAGTGTGAGCAGCTTTACAGATTGTATACCATGAAATTAACAGCCTATCTCTTCAACAATGAAATGTTTCAAACCAATTCCAATTGTTCAGTGAAGAAAGCCATATACACCCAGAGAGAGGAATATGAAATGTGAACCACAGCATAACATTTTCATGTTCTCTATTGATGTTTGCTTGCAATATGTTTCCCTTCTCAAATTTTTTTTTCTTGTAGATACGATTTTTCTTGAACAACAAGATGTGTGGAAATATGTATACGTATATTCGATTTGTCAAGTATTTTAACATAATTAACATGTAGTGGATTTCCTGCCATCTAGGGGAGGAGTGGGGACTAAAGGGGAAACTTTGTAATGGAAAGCTTTGTAAGAGTCAATGTTGAAGAATTACCCATACATATGTTTTGCAAATAAAACGCTTTAGTAAAGAAAAAAAATAAAAAGAAATTAAGAGCCTAGTTGTTGAGGAAAACAAATGACTAAACTTGATGCAAATTTACAATTCATTCAAATTCCAGGTTGGTTTGGAACCATGACTTTTTGAAAAATTGGAAGAAACTATAATCTCAAAAGCTTTATGAAAAGTGTCCTATTACTGAAATAATAAATCAATATAAGGGTTTGGAGTATTTTGTGTCCATGTAGGTTATGTGTGCTCATGTGGGTCTTTTTTGGAAGTGACTTACAAGTAGAGATGAATTGATATCTCTAGAGTATCTTCCACCAACTCTTTTCTCCGAGACACTTGTCTTTTCTCTGCTATTGCTAGGTTGAGTCTCCATCAGTTATGTTTTTCCTATTTTAGGTACCTGGTGCTAGCAGCCTGCTTTCATTTAACCAATTAATATTGGATAACTTTTATAATATATTTATATGTGTGTGTAGATTATATGTAACAAATATATATTATATATTCACACATATATAAATATATTCAATAATATATATATATATATGTATACACACACACACACATATATATATATATATCAAGAACAAAGATACAATATTTTCTAAAGGTATTAACCTTGGTTGCATAATTCAGCTCCTATTTGAATTTAATCTGGGAGAGGTAAAGGTTAAGTACCAATTAAAATTTCATCTTCTACAAAAACCCTTTCCCAGTCTTCCAATTCTGGAGCCTTGTCTCGCTTATTTTTGATTCATCTTCATATAGCTTGTTTACATATACTTGTTGCTTGTTGTTTCTACCATTATACTTTAAGATCCTTGAGGTCGGGGACTAATTTTTGACTCTTTTCATATCCCCAAGCATTGGCCCAATGCCTGACTCTTGTTCTTGTGATTTTCAGTGGTGTCCAATTTTTTCTGAATTCATTTAGGATTTTCTTGGCAAAAATTATGGGACTGGTTTGACATGTCCCTCTTTAGTAAACTTTACAGATGGGGAAACTGAGGCAAACAGGATCAAGTGACTTGCCTAGTGTCACAAAGCTAGAAAGTATCTCAGGCCAGATTTGAACTCAGAAAGATGATATTTCCTGACTCCAGGTCTAGGATTCTACCTAGCTACCTGCCTGACACATAGAAGACACTTGATAAGTATTTATTAAGTGATTACTTGATAGGTTTAATTTATCTCAGTTTATATAAATCATTTGTCTCCCAAAGTTTATGTCCAAAGACAAACTAGGGATGGGTTAATGGATTCCTCTGGTTTATCCTCCTGGTCTTTGAAACCTCAATGCTACAGACTACTCCTTGCTCCTAGAATGGAAAAGGATGAATGCAAAAACCAAAGAAATATTGTTTTTCAAGAGGCTATGTTTTTGTTTTTGTTTTTTTTTTGGTGGGAACATGCTCCAGCATCCTAATCATTATGGCATGATCTCACAGACATGAATCATCTCTGGAACTCTTTCCAGAGATAAGAGCCTCTCCTTATAGGATCCCAATTTTATGGTATCTCCCCTTTTCCTCTTCCTCAACTTTCTTCTTCAGTTCTTCCTTTTTTTCTCCTCTTCCTTCTATAGCCTCTTATAATTTAATTCAGGATTAGGGACTCTCCAAAATTAGGTAAAATACAAAATATCCATTTATTGGCAACAATAAAATTTTAGAATGAGGAACATGAGTAAAATTCAACTGGAGAAAACTTGATGAACTAGACCAAAAATTTGTGAAACAATACTTCTCCCCTAAAAAAAATAAACATGGATTTTATGGGTCTTATGTGACCATCATGCTTCATATTTGCTAAGACTTTTCAAAAGCACTTCCTTCCATCCCATACATAAAATATTCATTTATATGATCAATGAGTTCTCCTTATAGTGTGTTGTCAAATTTCATCTTTGCTTTCTAAAATAGAGATTTTGTAGATGGTTTTGCCAGAAGGAGCCAAGTAAAGAAATGTGGACACAATAGGATTGAAAGGAGGTTTAGCCTGCTCCTGTAGTAGAGACTTTCATCATTACTTACTGTTGATCTATAGAATGAATAATAAATGGGTCTTGGGATTTTAGCTGTTCTTTGAGAATTGGGAGTTTCAGAGAAACATATAACTCCTAATAAGAGAAACCCTGGTAGCCTTTGAAAGTAATTCATTTATATGGCAGAAACTTAGCAAGTTGGTGAGAGAGCTTTTATTTAGAACCAAAAAGCTTGTAACAAATAGTAGCAACACCCTACAAAGCCAGGGAACTTTTACTTTTTATTTGATTTTCCTGCATTATTGCAATTTTTGTCTTCCATGACTGTTATTTGTGTTCCTTGTCTTTATGTGATATACACCATAAATGCTACCTTCTGCCTCAGGTATATCTTCAGTTTAGTAAGTAGTATTGGAATTAGTGCTTGAGGACAGCCAGAATAATGAAGACAGAAAGATAATGCATGAATTAAGCAATTATTGTGATCAGTCACTGTGCTACACACCAGAGTTAGAAATACAAGAAAATAAAAACAAAACAGTTTTTGCTCTCACGGTATTTCTATTTCAATAGAAAATGCAAAGAGAAAGTGGATCTAGGAAAGCCAACAGAGGAGAAGTCTGGAGGGGTAAGGTGAAAGGTTGGAAAGGAAATAAGAATATCTGAACTCATATCTCTAGTAGTGGTACATGGAGATTGGGAACTAACTAATCAGAAGGGAGTATCAAAAGGTGGAAGCAACTTCAGGGTTAGAAGAAAGAGTTATAATAGGCTGAGTAATAGAAGTAAATGAAAACATTATCAAGCTTAACTAGTTTTCCATAAATGAATATGTCTTAGAAGATGGAATTCATGACCATGAAAAAGCACACAAAAGTTTTGTATAAATTAAAGGTAATAACATGTCATAAAGGCTATACTGGGTCTGGAATACTGTTTCTATGTGTTAAATTTTTATTTACAAATTGAATTATCTGACCCCCTTGGACTTAATTTAGTGATTATCATCACTGCTGAGCAAGTAGTCCCAAAGAATATGTTAGGAGAAGATGCACAGTAAACTATTTGATCATCTATAGTTTTCATAACACATATACCATGAGATGGATAGGAAAAAAAAGATTATCAAAAAATCAAAACTTAAAACACACATATACACACATACCTATATTTACATATGTAGGCATGTGTATATACATATTTACTAACATACATGTAGCTGTTGCATGCACACACATATATGTATCTATTGATTTATCATCAGTGATCTTAGAAACATCATGGCAGATAGGAAGGAGACCTGTGATAGGACTCAAAAAAGACAAAAATTATTCTAATTTTTAAAAAAGGAAGAGTCAAATATTCAACTTCCAGTCTCATTAATGACTTTGATGCCTTCCCAAATTCAAAGACATAGTATTAAAACCATTATTTATTAAATTATGCAAAGGAAGTGGTGATCATAGGAAGTCACTCTGGCTTCATCCAGAAGAATTTAAATCAAATTAGCCTTTGTTTTATATTTTATAGTTTCTGGATAGATATATTGAGGCATGGTATGGTCATATCTTATAATTTTTGGCAAAGTATTTGTGAAAGTCCCATGCTATCCTTGTGAATAGATGATAATAGCATTAGAAGAATTGAAAAATGGTTGAAAGGCAGAAGCCTCAAAGTAGATAAATTATTTCTTAACTACCATTTCCTGGGAATTGTACTAAATACTGGGGATACAATGAAAGAAAAAATCATACCTGTGAAGAGTTTACATTCTAATGGAAAAAGATGATATGTAAAGAGATCTAAAAAGTGAGGTCAGGGGACAAGATTGGAACTATGGTACCCATACAGGAGCAAATCTAGTAGGAACAAGGTGGAAAAGTCCAGTGTGTTAAGATGTGGAGTCAGGAATGAAATGAATATGGTCCAAGAACTTCATGAAATTGTGATCCAAGTTGAGGATTCACTGATCAGAAAAATGGAGGCAACTCTAGAGTAAGATTGCTATTTGCACTCTTTTGGAGTCCTGCAATGATCAGTTTTCTGTTTAACAGTTTTATAAATTATTTGGATGAAAATATAACTGTTATGTTGCTCAATCATTTTTCAGCTGTGTTTCACTTTTCCTGATACCATTTGGGGTTTTCTTGGCAAAGATACTGTGGTAGCTTACTATTTCCTCCCCCAGTTCATTTTATAGTTGAGAAAACTGGGGCAAATAGGTTTTTGATTTGCCCAGACTCACACAGCTTGTAAATATCTGAGGCCACATTTGAACTCAGGTCTTCCTGCTTCCTGGTCCAGCACTATTGATTAAGCCCCTTAGCTCCACCTCAAATCACATTTATAGATAACATGAAGTTGGGAGAAATAACATATGTGACATAACAAGGTTAGGATCCAAAAATATTTGACAGGTTAGAAGGATGGATCAAATTTAACAAACTGAAGCTTAATAAACATAAAATTCTATACTCCCAAAAATCAATTTTATGAGTACAAGATGAGGAAGACATGGCTAGACACTTGGCACGAAAAGGACCTGGAGGTTTAAGTGGACTGCAAGCTCAGAATGAGTCAACAATATGAAATGGCTGCCAAAAAGTGAATATGAGCTTAAGATGCATTAAAAAAAATGCATCGTGTCCAAGACTATAGAATGATAGTTTTTGGTTAGATCATATATATAATTGATTTGGGTATAACACTTTATTAAGACTATTGCCAAACTAGAGAACCTCCTGTTAAGAGTAACCAGATGGAGTGTAAAACCCAGACTATTTTGCATAAGGAGCAATTGAATGGGCAGAAGGCATTTAAGCTGGAGGAAATTTAGGGATATGATCACTATTTTAAAGTATTTGAAGGGTTGATACATGGAGGAAAGATTAGATCTGTCTTGCTTGGATCAAAAAGAGGGTATTAAGAATACTGGGAGTAAGCTGCAGAATGGAAGTTTTTGGATTGATAAAAAGAAAACTAACAATAAAGGTTATCCAAAAGTAGAATTGGCTGCCTTCGGGGAGAGAGAGGGTGATCCAAGCACAGTATTCTGATCCAAGAATCCAAGAAAGATTTGAACAAGGGATCCTGAAGTGAAGCCAACAAATAATGAAGGTAATAAGTCCCATGGGCTAAGAAAAACACAATCTTAAAGGACACACAGGTATAATTGAGGGTCATCTTCCAACAGCCGGGAATCTGTCAATCAATCAATGAGCATTTGCTAAGTCTTTGTTATATGCTAAGCATTGTGTATCCCATGGACTAGAAGGAGAGCACTTTAAGGGAGTGATATAAATAAGATTGAAAAGGCAGATTGAAACTTGGTTCTGAAGGGTTTTAAATTACACCTAAAAAAGTTAATAGTTGATCTACAGGGACCTCCTGGGAATAATAATAGGTACAAAGTCAGTCTACTCAGACTAAGATCAAGAAAACACCAGAGAAATAAACTATAGTGAGTCAACTAAAAGTTCAATCCAAGGCAACATTAATTTACAGAGTAGAACTTGACATACATTCTCCCTTCCCCCATCAGTCAAAGGCAGCTGTGGGTGTGGACATTAGCAAAAGGCAGACTTTTAGATAATTAAAGTTGAAGTTGTCCCTTGCTTTTCCTCAAATACTTGGAGTTTAAATAGCCTTCAGCTCCTTACCCCTTATTGCCTCTTTGCCATCAACTAATCAAAAAAAAAAAAAACAAACATTAATTTATTAAATACTTACTTTATGCCAAACAATGTACTATGTGCCAGAAATATAAAGATAAAAGTAAAGAAAAATAAAGTTCCTGCCTTCTGAATGGTTATAGTCTAGCGGGGGGAGACAATAATGTATACATTTAGGCATGTTCAAAATTACACAAAATAAATGCGAGGTGATTTGGGAAGGAAAACACTAGTGATGGGATAGATCAAGATTGATCTTATGTAAAAGGTGGCACCAAAACTAAGTCTCAAAAGGAAATTGGGAAGTATGAGAGATGGAGGTGAGGAAGAAAGGTATGACTAATATGATAGACAAACAATACAAATGTATAGAGAAGAGAAAAAGGATATGATCAGTAGTAACAAATCCATTTTCTACTAGAGATGGGTAGAGCACTGGCCCTGAAGTCAGGAGGACCTGAGTTCAAATCAGGGCTCAGACACTTAATACTTCCTAGCCGTGTGACCCTAGGCAAGTCATTTAACCCCAATTGCCTCAGCAAAAAAAAAAATGAACAGAGATGGGGAAGATTTTTTTCAGTGAAAAATAGACTATAATCTTATATCACTAACACAGAGAGGTGTTTGCAGTTCAGGTTTCACCATTATCCAAAATTATTCTACCTTTTTGCTCTTGATCTCTGAAACCCCTTTGGACAATTTCCTCTTTGATGAGAACCTTCTATCTTTCTTTTTCTTCTTCTGCCTCATCTGAACTATTCTACATTCTCACTATAATTTTGATTCTATCCATCCTATATAATACTTTCTCCCAAGTCATCATTTTGCTCCCTTTAATTTTGGTATTCTTAACCCTTTGCTCTCTTAATAGTCTCCCATTCATGCTACAAAAATAATTTTGAATCCTGATTTCAGAAAAGCCAGGAAAGACATGAAGTGATACTGAGTAAAATGAGTAGAACCAAGAGAACATTGTACACAGCAACAACAACTATAATGAACCTGGCTCTTCTTAACAATGTGGTGATTCAAGACAATTCCAATAGGTTCGAATTAGAAATTGCCATCCGCATCCAGAGAGAATTATGGATACTGAATTTGGCTAGAAGGCTTCACCTTTATTTTTATGTTTGCTTATTTTTTTTCTTTCTCATGCTTTTGTCCCCTTTGATCTTATTTTTCTTGCACAACATGACAAACATGGAAATTTATTTAAAAGAACTGCATATTTTTCACTTATATCAGATTTCTTGCTGCCTGGAAGAGAAGGAAAGTTAGGGAGGTAAGGAGAAAAATTTGGAACACTATAAAGTTTTACAAAAATGAATGTGTAAAACTATCTTTACATGCATTTGGAAAAATAAAATACTATTAAAAATAAAAAAATACCCTGAACCTTATGTCATCTTTATTAATTGATATCTAAACATTCTTGTATCCCCAGTGCCTGGCCCATAGTATATACTTGTGAACTTAGTGACTCCTGTTAGAAGAAAACCTACCTACTCTGTCATTGGATCTACTACAAATTTATATTATTTAATCTCAACTAAGAACTTGCTACATAGTAGCAAGCATTTGCAAACAAGTTTCAAGTAAAAATTCTTTAGCCTTTCCTGAATGCCTGTCTAGCATACATCCCTCTGAGGGTATTACAAGAACTTGCTACATAGTAGCAAGCATTTGCAAACAAGTTTCAAGTAAAAATTCTTTAGCCTTTCCTGAATGCCTGTCTAGCATACATCCCTCTGAGGGTATTACAAATCACCTGTTTCCTAAATTTCCATATACTATACACAAACCACCTCTGGCTCAGCAGATGACCTT
>JAJPUD010021460.1:0-20226 GCA_023553655.1 Myrmecobius fasciatus | reverse complement strand
TTCCACACTAGTTTCCAATTTTCCCAGCAGTTTTTGCCGAATAGTGAGTACTTATCCCAAAAGCTGGGATCTTTGGGTTTATCAAACACTAAATTGCTAAAGTTATTACCTAGCTTGTCCTGATATCCTCTTCTATGCCACTGATCAACTACTCTATTTCTCAGCCAGTTCCAAATAGTTTTGATGACTGTTGCTTTATAATATAGTTTTATATCTGGTACAGTAAGGCCACCTTCATCTATCGACAGTTATTTTAAATGGAATTTCTCTTTGTATCTCTTGCTGCTGGATTTTGTTAGTGATGTATAAAAATACTGATGATTTATGTGGATTTATTCTGCATCCTGCAACTTTGCCAAAGTTGTGGATTAATTCTAATAGTTTTTTAGTTGATTCTCTAGGGTTCTCTAAGTATACCATCATATCATGTACAAAGAGTGATAATTTGGTTTCCTTCAGTCTATCTAAGTACCTAATTATTTATCTGAGTCACATTCTGTCTTGTCATCGCTTCTGGACCTCTGAAGATAGTTTGAAGGATTTGAGCTATTTCTTGAAGAAGAGAAGGCTGGAGGAGAACAATAGAGACAAGGTGTACCATAGAATTGTTTTTGTAGGGATAACTAGGTATGAGAGGAAATTGCCTACTTTTTCTTGGTCTCATAGGGAAGAGTTAACCTTATTGGCTGGTAATTCAAAAAGGCATATTTTGGCTTGGGAAAACTTATAGTTACAGCTAAGCTATGGAATAGCCTCCTTCTGGAGTTTATGAGGTGCTTTTTTAAAAAATAAATGTCTTTGTATAAAGTGGCTCATAGCCTGTCATTTATATTGTGAAGTTAATTATTGTGTAGATATAGATTGAACAAGATGGTCTCTGAAGTACATTGTAATATTGAAACTTTGTGATCTTTATTTTAGGCAAAGATGCATTTCTTGACTAACAGATGTATACTTAGTGTACATAAATGACATCCTGATTTTGATACATATTGCCAATATCATTGAAAAAAAAAACTTTCAATTTTGATTTTCTCCTTTCTGTTGTTTCTTTTTGCTATTTTGAATTTTATGTAAATGTAAATGTCAAATGTAAAAAAATGAGAATTTCTATATGTACAGAATAGAAAAAAAGATTATACAGGACTGATACATCTCTCACATACAGCATGCATTTTTCAAAGTGTAATAAATTCAACATTCTTGTTTCAAAAGTGGTCTTTTTCTTTGGATCTTGTTCTAAAGCTCCATTTATTCCCTTCTGTAGTTTGATAAAATGCTAAAATAAAATTATTTTTTAGTATTATTATCAATTGTCTTCTCTCCCTTCACTTAAAAATACAATCCCATACTCTCAAATCATAAAAATATGCATAATCAAACAAAACAAATCCATACATTCATTATGCATCTCAAATTCCTCACCCCTGTCTAGGGAGATGGGGAGCCTGTTTCATTACTCATCTCTTGAAATCATGATCATCACATCAATGAAGTGCATAAGCATTTCATGTAATTTTCTTTACAATTTTCTAATTATTACATGGATTCTTTCCCTGGTTCTGCTCACTTCACTCTACGTTAACTTTTCAAGTAACTCACAATCTCTCTCCACTACCATTTGTTCTGAATCCTCAGAGAGACTGTGGGAAATGTTATTACCACCTTATGAAGTGCTTTTAGATCCTGTACACAAAGATCTTACAAAATATATTTGAATCCAAATTAAAATTGTATGTTTTCTTGTGGGCTGGTACCAGATTTAAAAAAAAAAATTCTCACAAGTAAAAGGCTTTAAATTAAACTTTAGTGACATAGCAAACCAGGTCAGAAAAATGTGGATACCTCTAAATTCAACTACCACCCACAGGCAACAGAAACATTTCACAACCTATGTACCAGCTAGCCACTGCCAATGGGGTAGTTTAAACAACTCCTCTAGGGCCAATTTGAAAGGGTAAACATGAGAGAAGCTTTTATTAATGCTTCCCTTCATCACAAAAGCAATTTCCCACTGTCATCTGAGCTTTTTACGATGGCCCATACCAGCGGAAGCCATTCCACTTCACTTCTGACTGTGAACCAAGTGGTATTGAGTGGAAAAGAAAACAAATCAAATAATTAAAATGGTACCCCCCAAAAAAATATACCACTTTAAAACATGTGAAAGATCCTTAGATTGCTAAGAATTAAGACATCAAAAAAAAGAAACTGATTTTTTCCCTCTTGTCAATTAATGTCAGAAAACCTATTAGGCTCAATTTCCAGTGAGATTTAATTTTCTTTCTCTCTCTGTCTGTATATCATCCTGTCTCTCTAGTTTTTCTGCAAATCTGTCTCTCTGGCTGTCTGTCCCCAGCTCCATCCCTCCTTCTGTCTGTTTCTGTCTCATTCTCTATCCCTCTCTCTCTTTCTCTCCATTCACAACTTCATCCTAACGATTGGGCCAGCTTCTCCCCATCCATCTCTAAGCAATTTCCTGATACCAGGCTGAGTTGGTATATTTTCTGATTATTTTTAAGACCCAATGTATTGATTTCATGATTAGTCCATTTACTGAGTTTTTTTCTCTTTTGGATGCCATCATTTGGCAGAAATAGGGTTAATGTTTTTTTTTTTTCTTCTTCCTTAGTCAGTAGCTATCACACCTGTCAACCATCAGAGCAGACTTTGCCAGGAATCAATGGGGATGGGCTCAGCTGGAGCAAATTAGTCTATCCTGAGGAGGTCCACTATATGAGAAGTGAGCTCTTGACTATGTCTCTATGGGGTTTTGGCAGATCCAAGAGCTCAATTGCTATAGGCAAAAGGGGATGTTGATGCTGCAGGGACTTCAAAACACTGTTTCTCTGAAATAGATGTGTGCTTACATAGATATACCCAAATATATACATAGATCCTGGTCTTTGATATATACAATGGATCTTTTGTGATGACTGCAAGGCAGTATCCTGTTTGGTTTGTGTTTATGAGAAATATGTTATTATGTAAAATAAGAGAAATAATTCTGGTAACAAGGTAGCATGAGGAGCAATGATAAAACTAACCTTTTTTCTAATTTATCTTTAGGGTATTAGAACCACATAATTATTGTCCAACAACATTTGATGTTTTTCATCAAAGCACCATTTTCAAAGGATTCCAGGCTCTGACAGTTTGGCAATCATATGGGTGAATGGTTGAATAAGAGGAACCAACAATGAATAATTGGGGCTTGGCAGTGAATGGAATAATGGTCAATACTGTAATCTATATCTATGATCATTCAAAGAGTTATATTATAACCAAGCTTCTCTTCATATCTTTTCTATTCTTTTTGGCACTTCTTCAATTTTCAGCCTTTTACATAAATTAAAGTGTGTAGACAAAGAAAAGTAATATTCTTAGGAAGAATATGAAATGTGAAAAGGAACAAGTATGGTTATTTCAGCATTAATTTTGCTTCAGGGTCTTGGTCAGTTTCTGAAATGGTACCTGGGATGACTATTTCAGGCAATACCAGAAGTGAAATACACACTTCAGTGTGTACTATTTTTACTCTTTGTACTGAACAGGAATCCCTTATTTTAAATATCATTTGCAACTTACCACAGTGATTTCACAAGCCAGCACGAATTCTCATTACTGAAGAAGAAAGGTAAATATACTTAATTGGTGGGAAAAGTTAGGCATGTTGACAATGGCTTAATTACAGTCTACCACCAAATGGTACATTAGTATAGGAAGAAAAAAAAAGCATATCTTCAAAGGGTAAGATGAAATGACATTTTGGCTTTTCAAAAGTTCCATAGTCCTGCTGGGTCATGACTTAATGTCTCACACATACTATAAACCTCATTAATAGCAAGGATATAATGAAATCAATTTTGAAGGCATCTTTTTTTTCCTAGGGCTCTCTATTTAGTTATTGAGTTTCTTTGAAGGGTAAGAGGGCAATTGAAGGAATAAGCTTCAGATTTGGCCCAGCACAATCATACAGAGAAAATAAAAAGGCCATCTGAATTGCTGTTTAAAAATCTCAGTAACTTATACATATAATTGATTTGGAGACTTCAACTTACATCACGATACCCCAAGCATCTTTGCCAAGAAGTGGTTTTAATTACTGCGACTATTATCAGATATTGCAGAAGCCATTTCTTCAGGACCTGCAGAGTCTGCAAGTTCCTGCTGAGTTGGCCACTGCATTGCAATGGAGATTCCTAGCAGGAACTGTAACCGACTCAGCAAGACCCAAGTGACCTGCAGAAAAGAAATCACACATGCTGAGTTTTTTCCCCCATTCTGTTGACCTTGTTTCATCATTGCACCTCAACAATGCCCTCATAGAGATTCACAGAACTAAAGAGTCTTGGATATAGAAGATAATTTAGAGGAATTGAAACACAGATGAACATTACAATATACTTGCCAGACAGTCATTTATTCACTGTTGAAGACCTCCAATAAAAGGTGAAGC
Source organism: Myrmecobius fasciatus (assembly GCA_023553655.1). NCBI lineage: Eukaryota > Metazoa > Chordata > Mammalia > Dasyuromorphia > Myrmecobiidae > Myrmecobius > Myrmecobius fasciatus. Next base: position 15,767 of record JAJPUD010021460.1, on the reverse strand, counting down.
TACTAATTGTGAACCAAGCTTATTCTATTTGTGGAGAACCGTAATAGGAAGTTTTACTTTACTCTAAGCCTAATCAAGCCTGTCTGTATCCTGTGCCTATTATTTTTATTTTTTTTACTCTGGCACCAAGCGGAATGAGTTTAATATTACTTTCATGTTACCACATTTAGATAAGACATTTATTATGTCTGTCAAGTCTTCCTCATGGAGACTTGGGAAAGATAGCTCATTTCTTCTCAAGGGAAAGTTATTCTATTTTTTTTATCACTGAAAAACAAAGATGTTCTTTTTTATACAGTGCCAGAATCAGTCCCATTTTATCTTCCATCCTCTAGTACTATTTCTTTTAATTGGGGGCAAAGAATGAAAATGTATTATCTATTTGCATAAATGACAATCCTTCAAATATTAAGCAGATAAACAGTTTCAGTTACTTCAAGCAACCATTGTATTCCATGACTTCAAGTATACTCATCATCTAAACTATCATCTTCTAAATAGGTTCCAGTTTATATATAGCAACCATATCAAATATAGCAACCATGGATGCCATAAGACTTATTTGTTCTACTCAGATGGGACTTTTTCAGATTGCTTGGAAGATAAAATAAATAATCTAAAATCAAGTATTATCCTTTGTCTCTTTTCCAAGAATAGAGAAGTTAAATGATAGATGCATATATCAAAATTCCTACATCTACTCACAATGAAAATTGTTTCTCTCACATCTGCTGATAAATATCTATTGATTAATCATTATTTTGCTTTACTGGATGAAGGAAGTCACCAATTTGAGGGAGAATTAGAGTTTGTCCACATTCATACATGTATCACTACTCTTGTGTTCATCTGTGATATGATTTTACCAAGCATGCCTATGTTTGTCTGAGTCCTTTATTTGAAATGTATTTGCTCCTTAAAAGGAGAAACAGGAACAACAGAGAAGGCAAGGTAGGCATGATGTCAGGATAAAATTCCTAATGATTTAGAGCCACGTAAAATTAGACTGAGCTGTCCAAGAAATAGTCATTTCTCTTTCCATGGAGGTCTTCAAGAAGAGACTGTGTCCAATATTCTATAGTAATGACTCATTTTTATGTATGTGTTACAATATCTGGTTACTGAGGTCTCTTTCAACTTATACAAGCTCTGATTCTAAATAAGGGTGAATAATTTCATCTGAGGTTAGGACTGATCCACAGTTCTAGTTAATGTTATAATTATTTAGTTATAAGATAGAGTCATAGAAAAACTGAAGCATAGGAATTATAAAAGATTTTCAAATAAATTAAAAAATGTGCTAAGTTAATAAAGTCTACAGTAAACCCATTTGATTAATTATATGAAGATCTGAATTGTTGATAAAGGTATATTTGAGTTCTAAATTCATTTTGTGTCACACAACAGACAAGTCTACCAATATTGTCTCATGCTTCTATAGGGTATTAAACTTGTAAATATAGAAGTAAATCACTGGCTCTATTTCTCAGTTACTGTGAAAGAAAGATGGAGGTAGAATTTGAGAAATAGATTCTGACATACCTCTCTTTTGTTCTCCCAACTGCTTCTAAGGTCTTATCAGTTAGCAAGCTGGCATATTTCTGAATGTTCATATGCTATTATAATGAAACCTAGGGACCAAGTACTTTCTCATGAGATTACTTAGGCAAATGATCATTTTTATTTGGTTGTTTCCATCATTTTTAAAATAAAAATGTTTCCCTTAGAGACCTATGCCATTGAATCTTATCTGAATGAATAGTTCATTGTGTCATCATGCTGCAATGACACTGTCTTCTATGAATAAGATAAATTTTAAAACACATTGCCTTTAGTAACTTCACAGCCTTCTAGCTTAAACCCTATTAGGATGCTATTTGGTCCTTATAACTCCTTCAATATATAGGATGGAGGTGATTCCACATTCTAACATTCTTTTAATCAAGGTGAACCTGTGTTCTCAAAGTCTATGCCAAATGGAGTATGAACTTTATCAGGTCCTACCAACTTGGAACACTTTCAAATGGAAGCTGAGAAAAGGGCTAATCTATCATCTGCATACTTGTGTAAGCCTGTTCAGACAGATTCCTTCTGAAATTCGTCTCATGATGATGAACTCTGGGGCTAAACTCACTCCCCAAAATTTTCTGCTAAGCTTTTGAAAAGTTGTTTTGTGCTTCAATAGGAGAAGTGCTCATGATTACAAAATTATGGATTCTTGAAGCATTGAAGGTTAAGTATAATCAAATTCTAGATTGAATATTTACATAGGTATATAATTTTGGGACAAAATTATCTTATGTTTATGTAGCTTCAGAACAAAATTTTTATAACCCTTAAAGACCCCACTATATGCAAATTTTGCATGGTTCTTAAGTCTACAAATAATTATCCTTACAGGTGTTTGGAATAGAGGGATCAGGAACACATATTCAAGCAGGGTAAAAATTTTATAAACACAGATGAGTGGGAAGAGCAGTGGTGTATCAAATGCATAATAAATAAGAATTTTAATTTAACTAATCGTGAAAACAATAATAGATGAAAAATGAAAGGACAGAGGCCTTGGATACCCAGAATTATAGACTTAACTTGGCTCAACAATGTCTGTCAGACTTAATGAACGTTATTTATAAACATAGTTTTTTGCATATTTTAAAGAGAGATGTTTGAGTAATCTATTCCATTGCTGTTCTGGTTTTTCAGGTAATATATAAGGATATAATTCTCTAACTTACACAGGAGGGTTATCTGACCAGGTAAATGGTAGAACAGATACTTTCATCAAACCTCAATGGAATCCCATATCTTAGGAGAAAGGAATTATGTGCTAGATAGTATAAATATACTTGGTTCCATAGGATAATTATACAGAATATATCTTCTCTGGAAATTGGTAAACTCCTAGCCTTAACACAAGAGAAATTTAATATTTAAGGTTCATTCTGTCTGCTTCTTTCCAACCCAATTCTATTATCCCCAGTCATGGAAAGAAAAGAAAAAAGTAATGGAGTATTTGGGTGGGATGAAACATGCCATACATATCTATCTCCCAGGATCATAGGCAGAGTGGAATAATTCCTGAGATCAATGGAAAGAAATAGAGAAAACCAACTGGGGACTGTCTTCTCCTAGAGTTTACCCACAAAAGAGAACTGACCAGGTCAGTATTATCTGGTGAATGAATATAGGTAAATGAATGGAGAGGAAATATGAGAAAAAAGTCAAAATAGGCTCCCAAATGCACAAAGTTTTGACAAAATCCTAGGGCACAAGTAGATTAATCACTAGTCTGATATCACACCATGCTAGAGAGGTGCAAAGTTTATGCCAGAATTACAGCCTCTTAGAATCTTAAAGTTAGAAGAGATTTTTCACCCATCAAGTCCAAAGTGAGAATCCTCTTGAAATCTGAAAAAAATCTAAACTTCACTAGAAGACCTTGCCTGATCCAGAGCTCCTTCTGTCCTTCTTTCTAAGAAATATTCTATTTTATAATTTAAGAAGTTTTCTCTTACATTACACCGAATTTTGGCTTTCCTACAACTCCCACCCCTTCATCATAGTTTTATTCTCTGGATCCAAGCTGAAGAAATCTCTTCTCCACTTTACATGAAAACTTTTAATATGCTTACAGACGTCCTTCCCATCCTCTCTTCCAAGTTGAAACATTCCAAGTTCCTTCAGCTGATCCTTGCATCTCATTATCTCCCAATCCTTCAGCAACCTGGTTGTTCTCCTGTTGATCTCCAATTTCTTTCTAAAATATGATGATAAGAATTTAAGTCACATGTGGATTTAACAGAGCAAAGCTCAGTGAGCAGTGAGATTAGTATATCCTCATTGTGTATTCTCAGCCTTTCTTAATGGAGTCTAATATATTTGAACTGCTATTTTGAACCTTTGACTGACATTGAGTTTGAAGTTCCCTCAAAAACACTCCATATTTTTTTTTTCAGATGGATTCTTATCTTTTTTTTTTTTGAGTGTGCCTTATGATGCCTGGATCCTGATTGGTAAACTTTTGCCTTATCTGTACCAGAACTAGGATTTAACCATTATTTCCTGCCAATTTCTTCATACCTAAACCACCTGCACATTTCCCCACCCTGGGTGCCTTGGTGCTGTTGCTGTCCATATTCCCATCCTTCCCTTATGCCTCCTTTTTAATAGATTATCTTTCTTAATTGAAAATTAAGGTCTTTAAAGGCAGAAGGTCTCTTGCTTCATTGTATTCAATCTCCAGAGCATAGCCCAGTTCCTGGCACAAGTAAATGTTTAATAAATGCTTTACCATTCATTCCTTTACTATTTATTTGTCTCCCCTGTCTTGTACTTTTGCAGTACTTTAAAACAAGATTTGGTTATTTAAATTTATTTAAATATCCTTATTGACTTTCATTGTATTAGATTTGGCTCAGTGCTTTAACCTGTCAGAATCTTTTGGATTCTGGCACATCTAAAAGCCTTTAGCTATTCTTCCCAGCTTTATGTCATCTGAAGATTTTAAAAGTATTCCATATATATCCTAAGTCACGATAAAAAATTTAACTAGCATCATACCAATGCCAAGTCCTAAGAGGGACTGAATTAGAGAACTCTTCCAAGTTCATACTGACCCATTAGTCAATACTCTTTGTGTCAGGTCATTCAATTAGTTTTAAATCCATGTAAACTAGCCATTATCTGCCATATATTTCTCTATCTCCTGAACAGGAATAGCCTAAGAGATTTTGTCACTGAAATAAGTCCATTGGCAGGATCTACCAATCCAGAAAGACTGGAAAAAGTGTGGTCCAAGAAATAATATTGCTCTCTCACCTAAGAGGCAACCTAAATAATCATAGAGAGGCTCATCTTGGACACAAGGTATTATTACATTTCCATGTAAAATAGAAATGCAAAATGGCTCTCAGTCCCATGGAGATCCCATCTATTTTTACATGAATCAGAAATCTTGGTGGAACAAAAGAAGTCAAGGTATATGAATAGGTGGTTTTAAAAAAAAGAAATTCAATCTATCAACAACCATATTTAAAAAAAAAAAAACTCTAAGTCAAATTAGAGGAATGCAAATTCAACCACCTCTGTAGTTTTATCTCATACCTATCAAAGTGGCAAAGATAATAAAGGAGGAAATTGAAAAATATTGGAAGGACTAAAGGGAAAATAAGTATACTTGCTTCCTTTTGCTATAAAATAGTCCAGCCATTCATAAAAGCAATTTGGAATCATTCCATGAAAGTTACTACTAAATTGTGTATACCTTTGATCTAGCTTTACCATTACTAGACCTACACCACAAAGAAATCAAAGAAAAATAAATAGGATCCATATCATGAAAATATTTATAGTAGCTATTTTTATAATAGTCTGTAAATGGAAACTAAGGGGAATAGTTAAAAAATGTGTTATCTGAATGTAAAGAGTAATATTATAAGAAATGATGAAATGAATAATTTAAGTCAAAATTTGGAAAACATCTATGAACTGATAACACAGTGACCAGAATGAGTGGAAAAATTATGCAGTAATAATAACATAAAGAAAAGCAACTTTGAAAGACTTTAGAATCCTAATCAATACAGTAATAAATCATGGTTCCAATATCAAAATGAAAGGGAAAAAAGCATCACTGATCTTAGAGATCAGTTACTAATATAAAATGGGAAAAGAGGCATTTTTCCAATAGAACCTTTGTTTTGCAGAAATAGGTATGTAATTAGACAGATAAATAGAAATAAATATAATTCACATACATATATGTATTGAAAGATTTTGTTTCAAAGGTCAAGAATTTCAAGGGAATTAATGAAAAAAAAAATGCAAATGAAGGTGGCCTAGCTGCACCAGATCTAAAACTATATTATAAAGCAGTGGTCACCAAAACCATTTGGTACTGGATAAGAAACAAAGTAGTGGATCAGTGGAATAGGTTAGGTTCACAGGACAAAATACTCAATGACAATAGTAATCTAGTGTTTGATAAACCCAAAGATCCCAGTTTTTGGGATAAAAACTCACTATTTGACAAAAACTGCTGGGATAATTGGAAACTAGTATGGAAGAAATTAGGCATTGACCCACACCTAACACCATATACCAAGATAAGGTCAAAATGGATTCATGATCTAGGCATAAAGAATGATATTATAAACAAATTAGAACAATGTAGGATGGTTTACCTCTCAGATCTGTGGAGGGGGAAGGAATTTGTGACCAAAGAAGAACTAGAGGTCATCATTAATCACAAAATAGATGTTTGATTATATCCAGTTAAAAAGTTTTTGTACAAACAAAATGAATGCAGACAAAATTGGAAGGGTAGCAGTAAACTGGGAAAATATTTTTACATCCAAAGGTTCTGATAAAGGCCTCATTTCTAAAATATATAGAGAATTGACTCAAATATATAAGAATTCAAGCCATTCTCCAATGGATAAATGGTCAAAAGATATGAACAGACAATTTTCAGACGAAGAAATTGAAACTATTTCTGGTCACATGAAAAGGTGCTCCAAGTCACTATTGATCAGAGAAATGCAAATTAAGACAACTCTGAGATACCACTACACACCTGTCAGATTGGCTAAAATGACAGGAAATGACAATGATAACTTCTGGAGGGGATGTGGGAAAACTGGGACACTGATACATTGTTGGTGGAACTGTGAACGGATCCAACCATTCTGGAGAGCAATTTGGAACTATGCTCAAAAAGTTATCAAACTGTGTATACCATTTGACCCAGCAGTGTTTCTAGTGGGCCTATATCCCAAAGAGATTTTGAAGGAGGGAAAGGGACCCACATGTGCAAAAATGTTTGTGGCAGCCCTTTTTGTAGTGGCAAGAAACTGGAAATTGAAAGGATGCCCAACAATTGGAGAATGGCTGAATAAATTATGGTATATGAATGTTATGAATATTATTGCTCTGTAAGAAACGACCAACAGGAGGATTTCTGAGGGGCCTGGAGAGACTTGCATGAATTGATGCTGAGTGAAATCAGCAGAACCAGGAGAACATTATACACAGCAAGAAGACTATACGATGATCAATTTTGATGGACATGGTTCTCTTCAACAATGATGTGATTCAAACCAGTTCCTATTGTTCAGCGATGGAGATAGTCATATACATCCAGAGAGAGGCCTGTGGGAACTGAGTGTGAACCACAACACAGCATTTTAACGCTTTCTGTGAATATTTCCATGCATTTTGTTTTCCTTCTTAGGTTGTTTTTTCTTCTTCTCTTTCTAGATCTGATGTTTCTTTTGCAGCAAGATAACTGTATAGATATGTATACATGTATTGTATTTGTCATATAATTTATCCTATTTGGCATGTATTAGATTACCTGTCATCTAGGGGTAGGGGGTGGGGGGAAGTAGGGGAAAAGCTTGGGGAAAAAAAAGTTTTTGCAAAGGTCAATGTAGAAAAATCATTCATATGTTTTGTAAATAAAAAGCTTTATAAAAAAAAGAAAGATTTTGTTTCTTTTCCTCAATGAGAGCACGAGGTAGGAATACATTAATTTTTTAAAAAAAATATATTTATTCTATGCTTTATTACAATTTTCCATTTAATTTCTTGATGTATAGTGGTACTGCTCTGAATTAAAACTCATACACTGAACCACACTAAGAAGAATGGTGATTGCTTTAATGGCATAGGATAATATTGATATTACTTTAATTGGAGATGATGGAGTATTTACTGAAAATAATATATTAAGTACACAAAATTCAAAGTGAATACCATATATATTAATAAATCATTATATTGTTGACTCATGTGTTGTGAAATAAAAGTATTTTAAGTAGTGCTGGATATGTTGAAAAGGAGGAAGATATCAACTTTCGCAGCATGTATAAGGCTTGTCATATTAATTTACCTATCAATAAATAATCCCCAAACATTTTTGAACTATCAGCAGGAGTCAGAAAGTGACTGAGGAAGTGTGCCACATTCATCTATACTGCATATTGACATTCTTCTTTTAAGTCAAACTAAATGTGAAAGGATATATACATGCACACACAAACGTGTGAGCACATAATCACACACCAAAAATTGCAGGTACATGAAGCTACCTATCTGTAGTTAGTCCCCAGATTGTCCTCAGAGATGCAAATAAAGGAATTGATTTTATTAGCCACCCAAAGGCAAAAAGAAAAATAAATTCATATGACAATTTGTCATTTGTCCTTGTTGTATAGCTCTCATAAGCACTGAAAGCAAACATATTATAGTGGAGATCATTGATGCTTTTGAAACAACATCTGGTGCAGAATTTGAAGAAGCAGAGATTAATGAAAGAAGTACAGAAAAAGGAGAAGATAGGGAACTAAGCATTTTTCAGTTTCTTCAATATATATTTCTGTACTAAACTGACTTTACTTAGAAGGTCAACAGAGGGGGAAATAAGGAAAACTATATTGACAAATATTCAAATTCAAAAAATAAAAAAAGATAAAACCCTTGTAGTTTAAATAGTCTAATGCTTTATGCATATCATAAATACGTTCTTAAAGTTAAAAGGGTTTGTAAAACGTTCAGTATGACTTTCCCTAAATTGATTTGGACCATATGTCGATTTCTGATATTAGACTTATTTCGTTGCTCTCAAACTCTTACCAGATAATCAATCAATGAACATTTATTAAGAACCTACTAGATACCAGGCACTATGCTAACTCTTAGGGATATAGGGAAATGCAAAGTTAGTATTTGATCCCAAGAAGTTCATAGTATGTATAATGGATAGAGAACCTGAAATCTATGTACAAATAGCCTATATATAAGATACATTTTAAATAATCAGAAAAAAATAAAGACACTAAAATTAGAGGAATTTGGAAAGGTTCTCAAAGAAGGTGAAATTTTTTCTGGGACTTGAAGGAACCAGGAAGGAATTCAGGTCCTATCTTAGATAATTTCAGACCTAAGTTTTCTCATTTTGTAAATTGTGAAAGCTAATAGCTCTAATACTTGCCAAGGATCATTAAGATGGAGAACTTAAAGGGGCCTTGGTGTTAGCTAGTTCAATCACCTAAAAAGGAGGTTGTGGGAAACATTTCTGTACTAACATGCTCTATATATTACCTATTATGATCACATCGTTTCATCAGACCAGAAAGAACCTGAAATGGCAGTCAGTCTGAGATGCATGCAATCACATCAACTAATTAAAGCAAAAGTTAAAATCAATACTAAATTAGGAAAATGGACAAAAATGAGAGAGCACTGGGCACAATTAATATGGTCCTAACCTAAATAGCCATTGACTATGAAAAATTGGAAATGAAAAAGAGTGATTTAATTTTATACTTTTCCATCCATGTTCAAAACATCCCCATACTCATACCTTCTATATTTCTTTTATGCCTCTTCCTTTTCCTGAACCAATAATGGAGGTATTCTCCAAGGATCTCTCCTTGATATTTTTTTCTCTCACTACTGTCTTTTATTTGTACATTTCAACAGACCCTTCCAGTTTCAAATATTACCTATTCATCTAAAAATATCTTATTATACATCTCAATGCTGATCTCTGTCGTTTTTTTATGTTCAATTCTACCCACTATTTCCCATTTAAAGCTGTTAAATTCAAACCATTTTTCAATATTTAACTCATTCCTCATTCAAGACCTGTCTGATAAAACCCTCCTCATTAATTAACAATTTAACCTTGGGGAAATTATTTAAATTCTCTGGGTCTGTTTCTATATTTGAAAAAAATCTAGGGATTGATGGAGATGGACTTCAACATCATTCTAGTATTAAATCTATGGTTCTATTATCTCTCCAATTAGAAATTGTCATTCTGTCCCTGAAGTCTTTACTATATTTACTATATAATTTGTTCCATTCTACAGACCCACCATATTTTAATCCATAATTTAGTAATTATACATATATACATACATATAAATATACACATCTGTATATATACATATACATGTATAATCTGAAAAGACGGATGAAAATTCTGAATGGTGGTGATGGAAAATTATGAAGATAAGCAACTGAGGAGATAGAAGGGTAGACCTGAAGTAGGAAACACTTGATTTTGAGCCCAGAATCTGACAGTTTCAAGTTTTGTGATGCTGGTAGAGTCATAAAACTTCCCCCAGTCTCTGTTTTTTCATCTATAAAATCAGTCAGTCAATAAATGTTTATTTAGTGTCAAGCACTGTGCTAATCATTGAAGATACCAAAATAGGGGGGAATTTATAGACTCAAGGAACTCACAAAGTAATGGAGAAAACAATAAACCGAAAATATTTACATTAGACATAAAAGGTGATTTCAGAAGCAAATTTAGAGAGCACATAATACTTTATTTGTCATATTTATGGAATAGAGAAATATTTTAAATTTAACAAAATATAGAGATAATAATAAAATGTAAAATGAATAAATTTCATATCATAAAATTAAAAATGTTTTCACAAACAAAACCAATTCAATTAAAATTTATAAGTAAGCAGAGAACAGAAGGGAAATGACACCAGCTATCTTTAATAAAGCTCTCAACTACACAGAGAACCCAGTCAAATTTGTAAAGATATGAATCTTTCCCCAATTCATAAATGATCATAAGATAAATACAGGCAGTTTTCAGATGAGAATATTAAAGCTATGTATAGTAATGTGGAAAATACTCTAAATCACTATTGATTAGAGAAATGAAAATTTAACAATCGAGTTACCATTTCACACTCATTAGACTGGCTAATGACAGAAATTGAAAATAATAAATATTTACAGGGATGTGAGAAAACTGGGACATTATCGCATTATTGGTGGAATTATACTAATCCAACCATTTGAGAAAGCAATTTGGAACTATGTTCAAAGTATTATAAAAACTGTGTATAACTTTTGATTCAATAATAATGCTAATAGGTCTATATTTTAAATAGATCATAAAAAGCAAAAAAAGACATATGTACAAAAATATTTATAGCAGTCATTTTTGTGGTGACTAAGAATTGAAAATTGAGAAGATGGTCAATAATTGGGGAATGTCTGAACAAATTGTGGTATATAAATATAATCAACTATTATTGTGTTGTAAGAAATGCTAATAAGGATACTTTCAGAAAAACCTGAAAAGAATTAAATGAACTGATACAAAGTAAAATGAGCAAAACTAGAATATTGTATACATCAACAGAATTATTGTACAATGAATACTGTGAATGATTTAATTATTCTTAACAATACAATGATCTAAGATAATTCCAAAAGATTTATAATGAAAAATGCTATTTTTCACTTTCAAAGTATTTTTTGCTTTTCTTACTTCTTTCCTTTCCTTTAATTGTTTATGTTTTCTTTCAGAAAAGGACTAATATGGAATGTTTTCCATGATTTAATATGCATAATCTGTATTAGATTGCTTACTCTATTAGGTAAAGGCAAGGGAAAAGAAAAGTGATAGAATTTGGAACTCAAAATTAAAAAAAAAAGAATGTTAAAATTGCTTTTACATGTAATAGGAGAAAATAAAACATTATTTTAAAAGGAAAATATATAAAGTGATTTAAAGATATAACTTTTGAAACATTATTAAGTCAAAAATATGCACAAATAATTATATAAAAAATAAAATATTTCAGAAAAAGAATTAATAAAGATCAGAAAATTGGATTTTAGTTGGCATAAGAAGAAAAACAAGAAAATTCAATAACCTGAGGAGAATAGGGAGACCGTTCCAGGTATGGAATATAGCCAAAGAAAGTATTTAGAACCAAGACCATCTTTTTTGTGGAATGGTAAGGGGAAAAGTGCCACTGATTCAAATAGTAAATGGCAAGGATTAAAATGTATGAAGACTGGAAAAGCAAATTATGAATGTTTGAGTGCCAAACAGAAGATTTTGTATTTGATCCTGGAGGTGACAAAGATACACTGTATGTTATTGAATAGGTATTGACATGATCATAATATGCACATTAGGAAAATCACTTTAGTGGCTGAAGGGAATGTGAATAGGAGGGAGAGATTTGAAGTAGGCAACAGGGGAGAAGGACTTGGGGAAACATAATGAATTCCATTGAGATAGGCTCTGCTTAGGATGTCTCCTGGATATTTACTTTGAGCTGTCTGAAAACAAGTTGGAGATGCATTATTGGAGGTGAGCAGAGAGTTTGAGGTAGGGCAAGTAGATTTGTGAATCATCAGTATAGAAATAGTAATTAAATCCCCTGGAACTGATGGGATCATGAAGTGAAATAGTTTAGAAGAAAAAAAAAGAGGACCTGGGACAGAACTTTGTGGTACACCTAAGGTTAGAGGAAATGATTTTTATGTCTAAGGTGGGAGGAGAACCAGAAGAAAGCAGTGTCCTGAAAACATAGAGAGAAGAGTATGTTAAGGAAGAGAGAATGATCAACAGTGACAAGGGTTACAAAATGATTGAAAAGATGGAGGAATAGAAAAAAAAAAGAGGGAACACACTTGTTAATTAAGAAATCACTGCTAAATTGGTAAAAAGCAATTTTTCATTTGAATGTGCAACATTCAAAATTCTTCAGTCTTCCTTTTATGTCTTTTTTGTGTATCTGCCCAGGCACCTACCCCGCCTAACTTTTCAGCCTCTTTTATGTGCTGTCTTCCTCTATTAGATTGTAAACTTTAGGACATGGGCTGACTTTCTTTTTTGTTTTTGTTTTTATTTTTGTTTTGTATTCCTAGCATTTAGCACAGTTCTTGGTACCTCTTTGGTGCTTAATAAATATTTGTTGATTGAATGACTAGAATAATGAGGTCAAAAGTCAAATTGTAAGAGGTCAAGAGGAGAAACAAAATGGAAGTTCTATCCAACTATAGATAGCCTTTGCAAACAACTGAGTAACTCTTAACATGGATTCTGTAATGAGCATACAAACCACTCAGAGTAACCCAAAAACTATCCAATTAGAAGTATTACTGAAGCTTGGAGCTTCTAGACAAACCAGTGATCCATAGTGAATGAACTCTTAAGTGAATTTGGAGATTCCTGTAGCTTCTAAAAACCACAGAGCCAGCTTTGATCACAATCTTGAACACAAGCTGCATACTTGAGCTCTTGCTTGGGAGTTTCTAAACATCCTCCTGCCTGGCTTATTGTGTCTAGAGATGTTTTCTTCTTTAATCCTCCATTCCCACATGAAAGTCTCCAGAAATTATATAAAATTACGCTTTTCCCACTCCCTTTGAGTAGCTGAGCACTCTCTCACTTTCTGTTCTCTGTCTCTGTCTCTGTGTGTCTCTATCTCTTTTGTTTCTCCCACTCTATCTTTCTGTTTCTGTCTCTCTGTCTCTCTGTCTCTGTCTCAGTCTCTCATTTGCTCCTCTTTATCTCCCCCTTCTTGAATCTCTCTTTCTCTTTCTGTCTCTCTGTCTCTATCTCTCTATGTCGCTATCTGTCTCTCTCTCTCTTTTTTCTTTCTTTGTCTTTATCTCTGTCTCTGTGTGTTTCTCTTTCCTCCCCTGGAAGATTTCTCTTATAAGTTCTTCTCAGACAATAAGTGACCAGACTCAGTTTCATTTCCGGTCCCTTTATGGGTACGATGGGTGTTTTGTTAATACCACAAAAAGCACAAAGTATGTTTGACATAGACTTATCATAATCAAGTGGATTGTTTTTGTTTGTTTAAGACTGGCATGACATGGATGTATTTGCAGGTACTAGAGAAAGATCCAGTAGACAGAGACTGAAAATAAATAAATAAGTGAGAATGAGCTCAATAGGAGGAATCCTATCAGAGAAAACTGGGACAGAATGGAATCATTTGAGTACATAACAAGCATGGGGCATAAGGACAGTTTATCACATGAGACAGGGGTGAAGGAGGAAGTATGAGCAGAAGGCATCTGAGCCATATGGGATAAGGAAAAGGGAAGAAGAGGGAATTCATGGCTAATGATCTCAAACTTTTTTTGTAAAATATGAAACAAAGTTCTCACCTGAGAGAATAGGGGAGAGGGATACATAAATGGTTTGAAGAGTGAGGGAAATACTTGGAAGAACCACTTGGAGAATGACATAGTAAGTCAATAAATGAGTGATAGTAGATTTGCCTAGGGCAATAGGAAAATAAAATATGGCCCAGAGGGTAGTAATAGCTTCTATTTCCCCTTAGTGTTGTGAGGATTAATTAAGATCATAAGCTAAATACTGTGTAAACCTTGAAGAGCTACATAAATATTCTCTATATACTAATTCAAATGTTTGTGAGTTTCTAGGTTCAAAGAAAGCATCCATTCATTCATTCCTTCAACCAATAATGAAATCATGAAATGATAGAGCAGGGCACCTTTTTTGACACTTCATCCAGAATATTATTTTGTAACATTCTAATTAACTTACCAAGCAGTGTATTATCTATTATTATAATAATTATCTATGTCTTATTCTCCAAAGAGATTATAAACAGAATGAGGACAAGAGCCATATCTTATTTAAACTATCTAAAAACAAATTTCTTCTGGATTTTATATAGTTCTTCCCACCCAGTAGATACCTAGATGGATGCCCAAGCCTTTTGAATTCCTTTCATTATTTTATAGTCACTCCTCCTCAAAACCAGTCTACTCTTGGCCTGGGATTAATAAAATTATTCTTGACTCTTTTCTACTCTAGTGATGGCAATCATTGTTGTAGCTGTTCCATTCAGAAAAAAATAATGATAAACAGTTAAAAGATTCAGGAATTGCATACTCAGAATTCAGAGTATGGCAGCCTAGTTAGATGAAAAAGCTAGTTTTAGTGTGTGTGTGTGAGTCAAATTTGAAAAAGCAATTTAGGGCTCTTCCTTCCGGGGGTGGAGCCATGGTGGCGGAGATCAGATAGGAGTCTCTGTAACCTCCTCTAACCTCCCCTCAAACCAACAACATATGAAGCCTCTAGACTGATTCTGAAACAAAAAAAATCCACAATATCTGGAGAACAACACGATTCTAGAAGAAGATACTCTGGAAGAACCTCAAAACAGGTCTGTTTTAATTGGGCAGGAGGTGGTCTATTGAACCCAGACTGCAGCGCAGGGAGACCGGTGCAGGGAGCTGGAGCAGGGAGCTGGAACAGGAGTCGGAACAGGAGTGGGAGCGTTGTGCTTTTCACACACCTGGGAGTCTTCTGTGGGCCTCTTGGAACAATCTCTCCTGATTGTGGGCAGGTGGTTTGGAGGGTCTGCCTTTTGAGGGGGATAGATTGTGAACCACTGAACCCCTGATAAGCATTGGACCTAGCTGCCATTAGACAGCACCCTAGGGCGATCAATCAGTAGGACTGATCAGCACCTCAAATAATTCAATCGGCAGAACTGTAGAGTATCTGAAATAATTCAATCAGCAGAACTGTCCCAGGGTGAACTAAAGCAGAACTGCCCAGCACCTGACATAATTCAATCAGCAGAACTGCCCAGTTCTTGAAAAAACTCAATCAGCAGAACTGCCCCAGGGCAAATTAAAGCAGCTGTCCCACCTTTGCCTTAAACAGACCCCACACCTTTAAAAAAAATGAATAAAAAACCAAAAAGAGCTCTCACCATAGACAACTTTTATGGAGAGAGGGAAGAACAGACCTCAAATCCTGAGGCCTCTAAAGGTAAAGCAACTCCAGAAAAAGCCCCAAAGAGATATAAACTGGTCTCCATGTCACAAGGCTTTCTTTGAAGATTACATAAAAAATCTTAAAAGAGAGTTAGAAGAAACATGGGGAAACGAAATGAGATCACTGCAAAATAAAATAGAAAAAATGGAAAAAGAATGCA